>BDDC01000164.1:31692-58620 GCA_001662425.1 Chlamydomonas sphaeroides | reverse complement strand
CGCCGCGGGGGATCAGCTCGCACATCCAACTCGCACCTGCAGCTCAGCACTTCATCTCGGCCTGTACACGCCAACCTGTACGTCCGCGCAGCATTGACTGCAGAGCTCTAGCACGCGCCTGGCCCTGCAGAGCACCAGCACGCGCCCGGCCCAGCAGCGCACCAGCACACGCCCGGCCCAACATACGCCTTGGCCAGCTCGGCGCTTCACACAATCAGCACCCAGCAGCAGCAACGCTAACCGGGTGCACAGCACTCCCGCGCTTGCCCAGTGCCCCAGCCCCACCCCGCTGCGGCCACCCCTACACCACTCATGGCCCCAGCCGCCCTCCATGCCTGCCATGCTGCCATGAACTGCCGCGGCGTCCCGCCGTCGCGCAGCACCACTCCCGCGCCCAGCAGCGCTCCGCTCCCCCCACGCCTCCGGGCAGTCTGCGCCCCGTCCCCGTGCCGACGCCGCTCACTCCATGTCGATGACGCGCGCCAGCTTCTGCACCCGGTTGAGCAGCAGGTCGCCCTTCTTTAGCGTGTCCGCGTACAGCGCGTTCTTGGCGTCGGGCCTGGGTGTGGGAGACGGGAGGCAGGAGGCAGGGACCGCGCTGGCTCAAGCACCCGAGACTCAGTGTACACCGTTCCGAAGGCCTGGCCCAGGCGGCGACTGTAGGAGGGGGACGCGGGCGGGGCCGGTAGAGGGCGGCGCAAGGCCGGCACCCAGGGAACACAAGCAGGCCGCTGTGAAGCCTGCCGGTTGTGTGGGTCCAGCGCAGTGCAGACCGTGCAATGTGCTGCGGCAAGGGCAGTTTGCGCATGAGCAGCCCGCAGCGCACACCGCAGGGCGCCGCTGAGATGCCGGCGCGCCTAGAGCTGCACAGTTGGGGCCCTGGGGGTGCGCCCGTGCTGCGGTGTGCGCACCTGTTGGTCTCGATGACGCCCGCCACCTTGTCGATCTTGGCGTGCAGCCGGCCTGCGCAGATGAAGTCCACGAGCTCCGCGTCAAGGAAGGCGGCGCTCACGTCGAAGGCGGCCGCCATCGAGTCCAGCGTCACGCTCTTGTAGCTCTCCAGGAACTGGCAGGCAGGCGGGTGGGGGAGGAATGTACCAAGGGTTGAGCGTACTACGGGGGGCAGCGGCCCAGGCACATTCATACAGAGCAGGGCTGGGCAAAACCCTCAGGTGTACTATGGGAGAAACGAACTAATTTGCAATGGGGGTTGAGGCATCGGGCAGGACAAGGGCTAATGGACCGACAGTGTCGGTTGAGAGCTGCCAGTGCGGAAGCGGGCGGCTGCAAGGGCCGACTGTCGAACATTTCGCTGAGGAGGCGCTCAGGACCCTTCGTCCGTGAGCCCTCCCCCACGCTCTCCCCGCGGCGCCTCTCCCCGCTCCCCCCCGCCCCCTGCCCCTCACCTGCGTGTAGGCCACGGCCCGCAGCTCCCTGCTGTAGTGCCGCACGTGGTGGTGCAGGTACATGTCCCGCCGCATGTCGCCCACCACCTCCAGGAACGACTGCGGTGGGCGGCCGGGCGAGGGCGGGGGAGCGGCATAGTTGACGAGAGGGGATGTACCAGGGGTCGAGCAGAGGAGGTCGCAGGAGTGGAGGGACAGAGCACAGCGCCGCCGCCAACGAGATGGTGGTCGACGGCGTGGCAGGGCGCGGGCAGCGTAACGCTAGCGTACATCCCGAGTGCGCCACCGCCCAACTCGACTCCCGCTGCATGGCGCAGGGGCTCGGCGCCGGGCCCGGCCGCGCCGCCGCCTGCTGCACCCTCTCCCTCCCTCCCTCCCACCCTCCCCGCCCCTCACCGAGAAGAACTGCTTGTACTTGCAGCCGTACAGCGCCTCCAGCAGCGGCGCGCACCCCGGCAGCGAGCCCACCACCGACAGCACCTCAGGCGAGTCCACCACCCGCTTCTTGAGCTCTGACCGCGACAGCCTGGGGGCGTCAGAGAGGCAGGGGCCGTCGCTGCTTAGGACTCGATCTGCAGTACCGCGGGGGCCTGGCCCCGCTTGACGACAGCGCCGCTTCACCCCATTGCTCCGCCATCTTCACATCCCACGACGGCAGCGCTCTCCGCGCAGCCCTGCGCCCTCCTCCGCCCGCTGCCTGCTGCTCCCAGCTGCTGCTGGCTCACGTGGGCAGCGCCGCCACAATGGCGTAGAAGATGAGCCTGCTGTAGGGGAAGAGCTCGCTGGCAGTGAAGGTGGCCAGCGAGTCCAGCAACAGGTCGGCGGCGGCGGACAGCTGCCGCGTGAAGAGCGCCAGCACGCCCTGGTACACCTGGGGAGGGCAAGGAAGGAGAGTGGGCGGTGCGTGGGACGGCGTGCTACCAGATGGTCCGTGGTGCTGCCACTGGAGCTTTGGGGCGGAGAAGGCTGCCGACGGCCAACTGTGCCCCACAGCTGCTGCTGCGGAGGATCGGGACGCTGGCGGGCTTAATGAGGTGCGCAGCGCCGACCGCCAGCAGCTCCAATACGGTAACGGGGCGCAATGCTGGGAGCGCCCTTCAGCGAGTGCCTGCCGGGCCATTCGGAGGCGCCACAGAGTTGGCGGCACAGTCCCAGGCGCGCGCAAGTCGGCCGGCGCCGCGCGCCCGCGTGGGTGCTGGGCGGCGGGTGTCCCCTGGCTGCATGCGGCTCGCGCCGCCCCGCCAGCCACAGGCGCCGACCGGACGCAGGCCCTTGAATGCATGAGCCGAGGGCTGCAGGCGGCTGCAGGTCGCAAGCGGCTGTGCGAGCTGCTGCGGGTACAGCTGAGCCGGTGGTGACGAACGGTGGCTCCGTCTCGCATCGCCTCAAGGGCCAGCACGGCGCAGCGTGGCCGCAGCGCTCGCCCCACATAGATGCCACCGTGTCAAGCGCAGGACGCCTGGCAGGCCACTTTGTCAGCTGGCAACCAATGCGCGCCCTTCCACGCCCTGTCACCGCGCCTGCCTGCCTGCCTGGTGCTGTCGCGCATCCTACCTTGAGCTTGTTCTTGCGCTCCCAGTCGCCCCCCTCCTCGCACAGCGCTTGTGCGCGGGCCACGAGCGACTTGATGCGGCGCCAGTCCCCGTATAGGATGAAGAGCCTGGTGGCGGGGTAAGGACGCCCAGGGCGGGTGAAACGGCCTGCTGGCGGCATGCAAAAGGCTCGGGAGCTGGCCACCACGGCCCACGCAGGAAGTCACATCTGTTGTGCCGAGCTGAGCACGCTGCAGCGGTGCAAGAGCACTGCACGCCGGCCCAGCTCACCCCACTCCAGCTGCACGCCGGCCCCGTTCCCTAAACCCCAGCTGCGCCGTGCAACACCCACGCTGGCCCCCCACCTGATTTGGCTGAATAGCAGGTCCACCCGGTTGCCCCCACTCGCCGTCTTCTTCTCCACCGCGTCATACGCCTCCGTGCCCGCTTCCCGGTCACCGATGCTGCCCAGATACTCCGCCTTGGCGAGCATGGCGTCCCGCACCTCCGTCTCGCCCAGGTTCTCCTCGGCGTCTTTCCGCTTGGCCTCCAGCTCCTCTAACTTTGCGGCGTTCACTGCCTGCATCGCCGACAGCTTGGCTGCGTCAAGCGGCCATCCGAGCTCCGTGCAGAAGTGCTGGTAGAGGGGCGCGAGGTCTGCAGAGCGCAATGGTAGCTTGTAAGGCTGCTGTAAGCCAGCAATGACAAGCCCTGAGTTTTGTTTGCACCTCGCGCGCGCAGATCTCGGACTCACTTTGCTCCTCTATCAACGCCAGTACCTCCTTCTGCAGGGCTGCTCTATCTACATTCTCAACTTCTTGCGTGCGGAGAAGGAAGACCTGCACACGGTCACATTGTAAGGCATTCGACCGAGCTCTGCTCAGCACGGTTGTCAAGCCTTCCTGCTGACCTTCTGAGCTAGATCCAGGCGATAGTCCTGCTTAGCCTCCTCCATCCTGCCGCGTTAAGGCCAGCACGACCGCCCAGCTGCCGCAAGTCCGTATCAGCGAGTCGAATTGGGATAAGAGCAAGGAGCAAACAGCGCCAATCAATGAACGCGTAGGGGGCTTGGGGAACGACTGTGTCTCGTATGCCCTCTCGTGAAGGGGACCGCGAGGCACGTACCCAGACCCCTGGCCCCCTTGTGCCTGGCCGGAACGGAGCCCAGAGCACAGAACACACCAACCGCTGCCCGTCACGCCCAGCAGTTTCACTCCACAGCCTGTCCTCTATTTGGTCGGGTTTGCGGGGCCCCTGCGGCGAACACGCGCACTTGCGGTACATGTACGGGTGAAATCGGTGCAGCGATGCTTTGCCTGTGGCAACGTCAGCACATTACACGTGTATGAAATCGGTTGACGTTGTGCTGAGCTCAACAAGCACACCCTGTGCAAATGCAACCTACGCGAAATGAGCGGCGATACAAAACTGCTGCCCTCGCGGCATGCTCTGGCTACCTGCCTGGTCCTGCAGCAAGAGCTTGCTGCGCTGGAGGGTGCTGCCTGCCTGTTGAGAAAAGCAGGTTTTGAGCACGCCAGCGTGCGCGGAGCGTTCATCGCCCTCCTGTCCCCTGCAACGGGCGAGGCCCGAGTGACCATCCGACGCGGATTCCGCGCCATCCGTGAGCGCACGGGGGCTTCGGGGGTCGGGGGGCTTGAGCGTGGTGGCGTGCTCAGGATATCGTAGGCGCAGGCTGGGCGTGGAGTTGTGGGGGGCCGGCGTGTTGCCAGGAGGCCCCCCCTGAGCCAGCGCGCTGCCGACTCTTGTGCCGCCCTCCCCGCCAAACTCCTGTTGACAGATGACAAACAGGTTCTGGTGGGCGAGGGCGCCAGTGCAGGCGGCGCGCCGCACAGCTCCTCCGCGCCCAGCTCGGCCTTCCCCACCGAGCAGCTGCTCCAGGAGCCGCCCATAGAGCCGCAGTGGGCCGCGGCGGAGGCCGACTTTTGCCGGCGCGTGCTCTCCGGTGCCGAGCCGCACCTCACGCTGGACGAGATCCGCGCCACGGCTGCGCAGCTGAGCCGTGTGCGCTACTGCCAGCAGCTGGTCAGTGCCGCCTCGGACGGCTTCTGCTGGGATAAGCGGACCGACACCGTGCACGTGTCGCCAGAGCTGCGGGCGCAGCTGGCTGTGGCCCTGGAGGCCGAGGTCTGGACGGAGCAGCTGTGGGAGGAGTGGCGCGCCGCGCTGGCTCCCTGGGACCAGCGAGCGGCGGAGGCCGTCGCCGGCGCGAACTCGGGCGGTGGCACCGACGCCAGCGGCGCGGACACTGTGCGTGTGAGCCCGCAGCGGGAGCGTCCGGCGTCCGGCGAGCGAACGCGGGCGTGCAGCCGGAGCAGGAGCCCGGGCCGCCGGCTGTACCAGAGCGCTGATGGGGAGGAGGGGCGCCGCGGCGGCCGCAGCTGCAGCCCCGGCGGCGAGCAGCTGCGTCGCGAGCACCCGCGCCCTGCCTCCGGACCGCTGTGCGCCGGGCGCGAGGAGGAGGCGTGGGCGCTCCATGTGCACGCGTGGCTGCTGCGGCAGCCGCATGAGGAGGCGTTCCTGCGCGACCTAGTCAGGCAGGTGCAGGCGGGAGGTGCCGCGTGATGCACTCCAGGGGGGGCATCACAGGCGCTGCACGTTCCCCCCCCCTCGTCGCCGGGGCTGCCGCAAAGGCTACCGTGAGCGCGGTCTGTGATCGACCCCCAGGGGGAACTTGGCATCCTTCCCGTGTGCTGCCGTGCCCGCCCTGCAGAGCCGGCCTGGAGCCACCTCCTGACCTGCTCCACGGCTCCACCGTCATCACCTTCCTCGAGGAGTTCCCGCACCTGTGGGCGCTCCACCGTCGCGGCCCCCACATCCTGATGCGCCCTAGGGCCAGGCCTACAGTCGGAGCGCTGCGACCCCCCAGCCCGTACGCACAGCCGCCGCGGCCCTGCGAGGCAGCACCCGGCCCGCCGCCAGCCTCCTGGAGCCCCCGGCGCCACAGGCCGCCATCATTGCCCGTGCGGCCAGCGATTGACGCACAGCCGGGCAGGCCCGGGGGCGCGCCGCTTGGGCCAGCGCCGGGGCTAGGGCCGGGGCCAGGCGCCGCGTGGCACGGACCTGCGGCGGCTCCCGGGTGCAGCCCCGGGGAGCAGGCGTGGGCGCAGCGGGTGCACACGTGGCTGCTGGGGCGGCCCGACTGCGAGGCCACCTGCAGCGATATGCGCAGGTGCGTTGAGGGGCCGTTGCTTGTGTGCTCGTCCATAAGTCAGCTAGCACCCATGTGCGCTACAGGGCTGTCGGTGGGGGCTCGAAGGCTTGCGCGCCGCCATCAGTGCAGGGCAGTTTGTTTCGCGTGCGGCTGAGCACGTTGCGCAGTCGGAGCTGCGCTCGCAAGGGTTTTGTGACACGGGTGGCGACTATCTCAATCTAGCCAGTAGCCAGACGGCTCCTCGCACGAAGCGCCCCCGCTCTCCCCCGCCACCACATGCCTCCGGCTCCCTGACGTGACTCAGCAGCCTTATGCGAGCCCGCGCCTCACGCCCCGCCCCGCCCCGGCCCGGCCCACAGCAACGGATTTTCCGTCCCGCCCTCCATCCTGAAGAGCTCTGGCATGAGGCCCGGGAGGTACCTGGGCTTGTTCCCGTCCCTGTGGCGGAGCGCGCCCTCACGCAGCCGCGAGCATGTCATGGTCATCCGCGCGGTGGAGGCGTGTGGTGTCCGGCCCACACACGGCTACCCGGGCCCTGTGTAGCGGGGAAGGGGCCTGGCCGGGGGCAGCGGTGTTGCCTCGGGGAGCTGCAGGAGCGCATGCCACGACCGCAGACGTGGGTGACGGCTGAGTACGGGTGAGGCCGCGGAGCAGCATGTCCGGCAGGGTCCGGGTGGTGCTGCAGGCGCGTTTTGTGTAGTGATATCTTAGTAGGACGAACCTGGGCGGGGCGATGGCGAAACCCTCTGTGCTGTACCGTACGGGCGTGCTGGGCATGTGCTACAGCCGTGCACTAGCTGGCCAGGCCGACTATCTAACGAAGCCACTGCCACTGCCGCCGTCGGCTCAGACTCGTGCGTATGGTAATGGGCGGATGGTGAGACGGGGTGGCAGCTCCACCCCGAGCACCGGTGCTGGGTACGGCCAATGAAACCTGAACTGTTGGAATGGAACTACGAGCATGGCCGCAACTCGCAAATGAACTCGGACTGCTTGGGATATGTGAATGGGTACAAGAATGTGTTGACGGGTAGGGCTCGACTCAAGCCCCCGGGTGCGACGCAGGCACGGCTGTAGGGTGCTAGTTGGCGCTGTCGCAACTCTGCAAGCGCGGGGCGCCACAATTGGACTTGTGAGAGCTTTCAAGAGCTTGCAGTCGGCACAGTGTCCCCGAGTGCAACGCGTCCCACAGCCCCGTGACCGTCCGCTCAGCCGCTGCCCGGGCGCCCCCGCCACAAGCCAGCACCGCGGCTCCAAGCGCCCCACTACCAGCGCGCCCTCACCCCGCCTACGGGTCCGCACCGGAGTCACGGCGCGACGCTGCAGCCCCTCTTCCTCCCCACACGTTCACCCACACAAGCCCTTTGCACCAAAAACCCTCACTCCCCCGGGCTCGGCGCCGCCAGCTGAGCGGTGAGGTTGTCCGCACAGCTACCTTCCCGCCAGCCGCCCTGGCCACCGCCGGGCAGCACCGCCCTGGCACACCCGAGCACGCACCACCTGCACCTCGCCGCGAGCACCCGATACTCCTTCCCTCACGCACCCCAAGCCGCACCACACGCCTCACAACCACGAGCTCCGTCTCACTTTCCCGAGCTCAGCGCCGCAAGCTGGGCCATGAGGTCGTCCGTGCTGCCCTCCACCGCGCCCATGCCCTCGGCCGCCAGAGTCGCCGCGTCCACGCCCCGCCCCACCGGCAGCGAGAACTCAATGCCAGCGGCCAGCACCTGGCCGGAGCCGCCGGGGGCGGCCCCCGCCGGGCCCGAGGCCGAGGGATCCGAGGGCGTGGGCGAGGGCGTGGGCGGCGAGGTGGCGGAGGCGCCGGTGGTGGGCGCGTCATCGCACATCTGGGGGCACAGGCGAGGGGCGCGAGCCGGTGTGCTGGTTGGGGCAAGCCCGCCGAGGAGCCGGTCGTTCCCTGCCCGTTCTGCGCCTTCCCATCGCCAGAAACGGGCAGCACATACCAGGGCCACGAACCCAAGCAGCGCCACGCCACGCCCCGACCCACCACCTCGATGCCCCACTCGTTCTCCTCGTGCAGTGGCGCCGCCGCCGCCTCGGCCTCGGCCGCCGCCGCCGCGGCGGCGGCCGCCGCCGCGGCGGCGAGCACCTCGGGGCTGTTGCGGCGCGCCTCCTCGGCGCGCTGCAGCTCGCAGCAGGCGGCGTTGACGCAGGCGGTGGAGGGCTTGATCTCCATGGTGGGGAAGAAGTCCTTGAGGCTGTTGTACCCTAGGTACCTGAAGTTGGGGAGCGGGCCGGGGCAGGGGGCAGGGTGCTTTCAGCGGCAGTCCATTGCGAATGGAGCCAGTGCCAGTGCCCCCACGCACATGCGCCCCAGCAGACCCCATAACGCCACAGCCCAATCCTGCGAGCCAAGACGCAGGCGGGGCCCCCCCTCACTTGGACACGGTCCCGAAGTCCAGCATGTACTTGAGGCTGGCCTGCACCAGCATACCCGCCACGATGCCCATGGTGGTGGGCAGCGAGGCCGCGCACACGCCCTCGCGCTTGAGCGTGCGCTCGTCGATGCCGCTCGCCACCACCAGCGGCGGCACGCACTGGAAGCACGCCGTCTCGCCGGGCACCAGCAGCTGCGGGGGCCAAGCGGTGGCGGGGCCAGGCAGGTGTGCGCCAATGGGTGGCGGACGGAACGAGGGGAGGCAGCGGCTTGATGGCAGAGCGCCAGGGGAAGGGCCGCCGCTGCCGGGCGCTGCCGGGCGCTGCCGGGCGCTGCCGGGCGCTGCCCGCACCTGGATGTGGCCCGCCACTGCGTCCTCGCTCACGCCGCTCTCCATCCAGGTCTGCTTGAGCTCCAGGCACACCTGGGGGCCGCGGCAGGTGACAGGTCACACAGCCGGCCATGGAGCACATGGGGCGGAGCCGGCGGCCGCGAGCCCCTCTCCCCAGCGCCCAGCCGCAGGGGCCTCCCTCCTGTCGCATGGCGCTCCTCCAATGGTAGATACACGCATCATGACCCTCCATCCCTCCTCCCCCACCTGCTTCGCATGGCGGGGTCCGCGCCCTGCACCGCGCCCTCCCTCCTTCCCCTTCCTCCCTTTCCCCCTCCCTGCCCCCACCTGGTTGATGGTGATGCGCGCCTCGTAGTTGTCCACACACGACAGCACCAGGTCCACCCGCGAGGAGCCGTCGGGGTGAACCAGGGAGGCCTTGAACGCGTCGAAGCCCTGCGGCCACACGGCGGGAGGCAGCGGGAGAGGGCAGGCGGCGCACCGGCATCAGGACCAGTGGGCGGACGGTGTGGGCCCGAGCTTCTAGGCGCAAGGGGGGCGAGGCCAGGGCTTCGCCTCCGGACATGCGCCCAGCTGCTGGCGCGCTGCCGGCAAGCCGCGCGCAGACCCAGTCAGCCCCAGTCAGCCCCAGTCAGCCCCAGATAGCCCTAGTCAACCCCAGACAGCGCGCAGGCATGCCAGTCCAGTCAGGAGCAGCCCCCCTGCTGGTCGCCACCTGCAGCGTGGTGATGTTCATGGTGTAGCTCTCGATCGCCACATCGGGGTTGATCTCCTGCGGGCGGGCGCCCGCGACACGGGGGGCGGCACATGCGCCCGAGCGGGGCCGCTGGGTCTCTTCACGAGCGAGGGACGGGCTGGCACAGTGGGAGGACACAAACCGGAGGCAGCGGAGGGTTGGAGTAGCAAAGCGAAACGGAAGCAGCCCAGCCGGACAGCCCGCCCGAGCGACCTTGCGTCAGCGGCCCAGGCTGCCAGGGCCCTCACTGGGCCCCACGCACCTGCAGCGTCTTCTTGGCGGCGTCGGTCTTGGTCAGGCCGCAGTGCTCGGGCCTGGCGATGGGGCAGGCCAGGGCGCGGCACGGCTTGCTGGCTCGCGCTCCCCAGCCCCAGCCCCAGCCGCGCCCTCTCCGCCGGCCCCCAGCGCACGCTACGCCAGGCTACACGGGCCCAGCGCCACGCCGGGAGTGCCCCGGCAATGCGTGTGCGGCTCGGCATGTGAACCCCCGCCGCCATGCCTCCACCCACACCCACCTGAAGAACAGGCGGTTCATGTTGGCCAGCTCCACCTGGCGGCGGCGGCGGCAAGCGCGGGAGGCCACCAGGAGGCAGGTCAGGGGCATGCAGGCGAGCCCAGCCCGGGGGGGGGGCGCCGCTGGTAGTGCACGTGCGCAGGCGGCAGCTTGAGCCCCCGGGGGGCAAGCCCGCTGCGGGCCGCGCGCTGCGGGGGCAGCACCGCTCGCGTGTGGCCGTCTGCTGCGGAGCGCCCGCATGGCGGCTGAGCACCGGAAAAGTGACGGAGTCGTGCTGTACCTTGTCGTAGTCGTAGATGAGCAGGCGGCCCACGCCGCAGCGCGTCAGCATCTCCGCAGCCACGCTGCCCACGCCGCCCACGCCCACCACCGCCACCTGCGGCACACGCAGCGGCACCAACACACCCCCATTGTACGCGGCTGCAGGGCGGCGCTTACGACCCACGGGGCATCTACCCGGCCTGACGCTACCCAGGCGGCGGCTCCGCGGCCCCCCCCCTTTGCCTGCGCCTCCCACCGTCTTTTGCCTGATGCCCATTGCTGGACTGCAGCATCGCGTCCTGCACGGCCGTACGCGCCTTGCGAGAGCCCTCCTTCTAGCTCCTTCTAACCCAGGCTCTCTCTTTCGCGCGCCACACCGTCTTTTGCCGGATGCGCTCGTAGTCCTTGACAATGCCCATCCGCTGCAGCGCCATGAGCCGGCTGTAGGGGTTTGAGTCGACCACCTCGGCACTCATCTTGTCAATCTTGCCACGACCGCCACCGGCCGCAGCAGCGGCGGCGGGTCCGGCAGCAGCTGAGGACGAGGCCGCGGCGCCGGCGGCGGGCGCGGCAGCGGCCGCCCTGCAGGAGCGGCAGGGGCCGTGGTTGGGGTTGACGCGGGCCCGCCGCATGGCTTGTGGACACATGGGGCATGGCTGTCCGGTCACTAGAGGCTGCACCAGATGCGCCTCGTCTGGGTGTAGCTTACGGACGGGCCGCTGCGCTCTCGCTGTGGGAGCCCGTCCCGCGCCTAGCCCTGACACAGCCCAGCCGCCAGTCGGCAAGCTGCGCCAGAGGTAGGGATGCTGGGGCCAAGGCCGTTGTCCTTTGTTTGGCCGCACGTGTCCTGCTATGCCCTGCTGCCGCCGTACTTGGCGAGGGTGGACTGCAGCTTCTCGGTAATGCGGGCCACCTGCTCCGACAGCTGCGGGTGGACCACAGTTACGCATAGGGGCAGGCAAACGCGTTGGCAGCTACAATGCCGAGACATTGCAGCTTGGCCGCAGCCCGCCGTCGGCAAAAGAGCACGTAGGCGACAGATTGGGCGGGTTGCCACGCGGGACGTCGGGTTCTGGGCCCAGCGGTCTCGGGCACGGCCGAGGCCTAGCAGCCTCGCACGGACACGAGCGCGCCGCGGGCGTAGACATTGTGAAAGCTTGTTGGCATCGACGTCGTGCGTAGCGCACCTTGGAGACGTTGTCCTGCACCAGCACCGCGTCCAGCGACTCGACCTGCTCCTGCAGGCGCCGCAGGTCCTCTACCAGTTCCTTTCCTTTAGCCGTGGAGCTCGGCGTCTGTTGCGGTGTTTCGGACATGGTGGGAAGTATGCGAGCAACAATTGCACACAGCGACGATCGCGAGGAAGCGCCCGGCAGGCGGTGAAGCACAGTAAGGCAGGCAGGTGATGTAGACCAGCAGTTCGTTGCAATGTGAGTGCTAGCTGTTCGGGGCAAGCCCACATCGGCGAGGTGCCGATGCAAGCCGAAGGTGTTGCGTCGTGTCCCGTGCGTGAAGTGCTGCGACGCCGGGTGCCCTCCGCATACAGGCACACGCACACAACCTGCACTCGTGCTGCGCCCTGCTCTTCGTGCGGTCCCTTCTGTTCCCTTCCACACGTTCCATCGACCAGAGACAGCTTGGCGAGCGGAGCCTCACCCAACTTTCAAGCGCGCGCGGCTGCCGCGATGCGCGCACACGTGCTAGCTGGGCGCTGCTCGCGCGGCTGGGCGCCGGCGGTGCACCGCGTGCGGCGATCGTCGACTACGCAGCACGTGCCACCGTCGGCCGTGCCGCCCGAGTCCTCCTCGCCCGTCGTCGCCCCCACCACCCCACCCCAGCCAGCTCCCCAGGCCCTCCCACGCGGCCCCGACGGCGGCTTAGTGCCACCCGTGGCCGCCGCTGCCGCCACCGCCGACCTTCCCTTCTACTCCCAGTATCCCCTCGACCGCAAAGACGACTTGCGCAATGACGAGGCCGCCCTGTCGGACCTCTTTGCCCGACCCGACGCCCGGCTGATCCCCACCTACCGCGATCGTGTCCTCGTGCGCCCCTCGCCGCCACCACCTCCCGGCCAGGACGCCCCCACCGGTCCCGCCCTGGAGCCGGTGCTGCTGTGCCCCGCCGCCGCACACGCCGACCTCGCAGCCGCCAGCACCGCACGCGCCTTCCTGGGCCTCGACGCATCCGGCGCGCCCTACTTCGCCGCCGCCACCGCCAGCGGCGCCGCCGCCGATGCGCTCGCGGCGGCAGCAGGGCCCGGTGCCGAGTGGCGCTCGGCGCGTGTGGCGGGACCCGACCTTTCGCCCGGCGATGCCTCCCTGCTGGCCGCCACCTCGGGCCTCATGATCTGGCACGCCTCCAACACCCACAGCCCCAGCTCGGGCGCCCCGGCCGTGTCCAGCCCCGGCGGCTTCTCCCGGCGAGACACGTCGGCCGGCCCCAGCGCGCGCGGCGCGTCCGTGTACCCCCGCGTGGACCCCGCCGTCATCATGCTGGTAACGCACTGCCGCCGGCGCCCGCAGCAGTCGACGCAGCCGGCGCAGCCGCAGGGCGGTGGCGAGTGGTGCTTGCTGGGCCGCAAGGCCGAGTGGCCGGCGGACAGGTGGGCAGGCGGGGTCTGGGTCGGAGCTTGCCACAGGGCCGCGTGGTCGTGCACAGCGCTCTACCAGCCGATGATCGACCCATCGGCGCTGTTGCCAGCGGTGATCACCGTGTGCTTCTGTGCCGCTTCCTACCACGGCTGACCAGGTATTCGACGCTGGCCGGCTTCCTGGAGCTGGTGAGGCCCGGGCCTGGGCAGCTGGGGCCGGGAGCTAGGGCCATATGGGCCTCGTCCAGCTGCGGCTGCATACATCCCAGCCAAGCCCCAAGCCCATGCGGCCCCAAAGCCCGTATGGCCCTAGCTACGCAGCTGGACGAGGGCATGCGCCCGCCCTGCCGCTGCTGGGCTCGCGTTGGCGCCGAGCCCCGCGTGTAAAAGCGTTATACCACGTGCGGGTCCTCCACCCCAGGGCGAGCCGCTGGAGGCCGCTGTGGCGCGCGAGGTTGCGGAGGAGGCGGGTGTGGCCGTGGACCTGGCCTCGGTGACCTACTGCGCCAGCCAGCCCTGGCCCTTCCCGCGCTCGCTCATGGTGGGCTTCTTTGCGCGGGCGCAGCCGGGGCCGGGCAAGAGGTGAGGCAGGCGACCGGGGTGGCAGGGGCGCAAGGGTGCCGGCGGGAGCGGCCGCTTGGAGCCCCGGGCCGGCGGGGTTAGCGCTGGGGCTCGGCAGGGCGTCAGGCGCGCGGGGAGGTGGGCGGCGTGGCGGGATGGCCGCCCGTTGGCCCGAGGCGGCGGGGGTGCGCGCGCAGGGGCTTGGGGTAGGACAGCGCACCTGATCACCTGATCACCTGATCGCGCCTGATCACCTGATCACCTGATCATCTGATCACCTGATCGCACCTGATCATCTGATCACCTGATCACCTGATCACCTGATCACCTGATCGCACCTGATCAGGCTGCTGCCGCACATCCGCATGAGCCAGGGTGCAGCAACCGGGCTTGGCGGCAGGGCAGGGCTTGCGCGGCGTGTCCCGACCCACACGAGCACTGCGTCTCCCCGGCAGGCCTCCGGCCAGCGGCACGAGCGCGCCTGCCAGCTCTAACGGCGGCGGCGGCGGCGGCGGCGGATACCAGCCGCCCAGCTCCCGCCAGTGGTGGCAGCCAGCGCCGGGGCTGACGCCGGCGGGTCCGCCGCCCTCCGGCTTCGACCTGCTGCCGGCACTGGGCCGCCGCGCTGCGCTGGACGTGGGCGTGTTCCAGGAGGAGGTGGACGAGGTGCTGGGCGCCATCCAGGACCTGCCCTGGCCGGATGCGGACCGTGACGAGCTGGCGGACGTGCGCTGGTTCCACCGCGACTGGCTGCGGCAGGTGCGCCAGCGTGCGGCTTGCTGCATGGGCTGGGCTGGGCTGGCGGGAGCACGGCACCCGGGGGGGCGGTGGGGAGCACGGGGGGCGCCATTGGGGGCTGGGGTACTTTCTGTCAGCTCAGGCATGACGTGGCTTAAGTACTTCCTGTGAGCACCCAAGGCGTGACGCAAGCGCAGGGGCTTATATAACAGCAAGCCTGATAAAGCCGTGTGTACAGCCTGGGGAGCACACGTCGCATGAAGGGCCAAGCAGCGCCAGCGATCCGGTCCGCGCGCCCTTCCTCAGCCTCAGCTGGAGCCGACGCGCTCCCCTGCTCCATCTCCCCTGCCCAGCCGGGCCCTGCCCTCCCCTGCTGCCTCCTGCACCACGCCGCCTCCTGACCTCGCCCACCGCCTGGCGCCCGGCCGCAGGTCTTCCGCTCGCCCACCGGCGCAGCTGGGATCCCCGGCGCCCGCAGCTTCAATGTGCCGGGCCCCTACTCGCTGGCCTACCGCCTCATCACCGCCTGGGCGGGCTGCTGCCCCACGCAGCCGGGCGCGCCGCAGCCGCCCGTCCCGCCGGCGCAGCTGCCGGCGGGCTTCGCGGCGCCGGCAGCGGGCGCGGCCGCGCAGGAGCCGTGGGCAGGTGACTCTGTGCCCCAGGTAGGACCGTCTGTAGCGGCAACCGGAGCCTGCGGTCCAACTGCGCTGCCACGCCATGGGTCGTGCTTGCGCGTGGCAGTCCCGCCACCGGCGGCCTGCCGCCGAGTGCATGCCGCGCTCGCGCAGCAGCCGAGCGCCGCCCTCTCAAGCACCACCGCGCTCCTCCCCCCGGCGCGCCCCCCCCCACCCGACCCCGGCCCCAGGTGCTGCTCAGCTCGTCGGGCACGTTCAAGTACACGCTGATGCGGCTGTGGGACCCCGCCGACGAGGCCGGCGGCCGCAGCAAGCTGCTGGTGTGGGGCGACACGCGCGCCGCCTACCACAACGACGTGCTGCAGGTGGGGCACTGCGGCCGTGCCGTTGCCAGTAGCACTCTGGCGATTGTGCGGCTGTCTGGTCGAGCGACCCGCGGGCCGTGACGTGTGCGGCTGCTGAAGGGGCGCTGTGTCTCGTGCGGCTGCGGCTGCGGCTGCGGCTGCGGCCCCCGGGCGGTGGCTGGTGCCTGCAGAAGGCCAAGGCCATGGCGGCGCCGCGCGGGCTCAAGGTGACGCCGCTGGGCGGCGGCCGCATCTCGCACGACTCGGCAGCCGGCAGCGTGTCAGTGTACGGCTACAGCGCCGCCTTCGGGCCGGCGCCGCACGAGCTGACGGCGGCGCTCATCCACCGGTACGGCGGGGGGCACGCCAGAAGTGGTTGGGGCCGGCCGGCAGCCCTAGATGAAGGACTGGGTGGGTGCTACGCCCCTCTTCTCATTCCGGATGGGGGCCATCCTTGCCGAAGTGCATTGTACCCGCGCGCGCGACTGATGCCGAGCAACTGACAGCCGCGTTTGTGCCTGCGTCGCCTCCCCGCTGCCGCCGCTTGCGCAGATGGTACCCGCTGTACGACACGGAGCGCATAACCGTCAGCTACGACGGGTACTGAGTGCGAGCTGTTCGCGCAGGGGCTGTCTTTGCGGTGCCCTGACGTATCTGCGACGTGCATGCGAGTGTTCGCCCTGTGAGTGTACGTCTAACAGGCTCACGGGCGAGCACGGTGAAAGGCCGCCTGCCCTAAGGCGCTCGCCGCGCCGCGCGCCTGGCGGCGGCAGCGACGACGGGGGCTGCGGCACAGGGCCAGGGCCAGGCGGTGGCGGCGGTCGCGGCCGCAGCAAGCGCGGCCATTTTCGCTCTCACACCGGGGGCTGGGCCGGGCCCGCCGCTAGCAGCGCCGCAGCCATTCCAATCCCGGGCCGGGGCCGAGCGGCCTCGGCCTCGGCAGCGGCGGCCGCGGCAAGCGCAGCAGCCCAAGCTCGGCTGCGGCTGGCGGCGCCAAGCGGAAGCGTAGCGGTGTTGGGGGCTGAGTTGGCGACGAGGGCGGGCCCTGCCTCCTGGCCGTGCCTGGCTGGCTGGGCGAGTGCTGTTGCGGTAGCGGCCATGCGCTTGCGTGACGAGAGGTCGGGGGGCCGGGGGGCCAGCCATTTCTTTGCACGCAAGCGTGCCCCGGCTATGTCCGGGTAAAGGGACCAGGGGTCGCGTCCCAGACAAAATCCGGCACTGCGACGTAGAGCGCTGGTAGAGAGGGTGGTTAGCGCCTGCGTTCCAACGCTTTCAACGGAAGCAACCCCGATGGTCGGGGGACGGCCGGCAGCCCCGGACATAGGACGGATACTTTCGCTGATGAGGACGGATTGGGGCTGCGCCCCTTTTCTATTCTGATGGGGACATCGTGTCGTAGCGGAATGATGAATACCGGATGAAGTTCAGGCGCTCACAACCTCGTTCCGGGTCGTTTACGCGCTTCCTCTGCCTATCAGCCCGTGGGCTGCTACGTGGCGGCCTGCTGCACGGAACCAAGGTAGCCGCAAGTCTTTGGTATCGACGGCCAGTGCGAGCGACTGTCGAGATGTGCCGTGTTGTCCGGCAAGCTTGTGATGTATTGTAAGGTGAGGGGTGGATGCCGAGAAAGGTATGGGATGTACGGGCAGGCGCGGCATGGGCCGGGGGCCAGGGTTGGTGGTCCTCCTGCGGGCACGGGCATGTGCCCCCAGCTGCCCTGCTTGCAGGGGAAGGCACCTGGTCCTTGCCGGCAGGTGTTTGGCCGTGCTGCGCTGTGGAAAAGCACGACGGCGTATGGCAGAAGCGATATGGAAGGTGGTGGGGCGACCGCGGCGGCCGTACATGTCCAGAGCGGGGGCGTCATGGTGCACGCATACCGAGACATTCCCCAGCCGCACCGCTTGCCACAATATTTGAACATATCACATGAGAGACGACGTCTTATACACAGAGCGAATTCAAGACACACCTTGCTGTTGCGAGTAATCATCGGCACACACTTTGACCGCTTCCAGCGAGCAACAACCAAACATTTGTTTACTCACGCCTTCATGCTCATCACGTAGCTGTGCACCGGGAGGTTTCGACAGCGTTTTGGCGTTAAAATTAGGAGCTGCCGATGCTTCTCGGCCGGTAACCTGCGGCCTCTCCGCCATCATAGCAAACAGCAGTCCACTGAGCTCAGGCTCGCCGGTTTCCGGCGGCCGGTGCCTCGCCAGTATGGACGCAGCGGGTGCGGCTGCGGCCGCAGCGGCCGCCTTGCCGGTTCTCTTTGGCTCCGTCGCTGTGTCGCTTAATCCTCAGCTGGCGCAGCAAGCTTTTGCGGAAATGCATGCGCGCGCGGAGCTATCGGCGAAGATGAGCTTCGTCCTGCAGCGGCTCCAAGAGCTGTTTACTGAGGCGCACAACATATGCATCGCTCAGGTGCGCTGGTTGTGGAGCAGCGCCGTGCCCAGTGCACGTTCCGCGTGAAGTTGCGTCCCCTCTTGCTCGAAGCGAAGCGCCATGCGCGAATACCCTATTGGACATCAAAGAAAGCCTAGCGGAACATGTCTGGGGCTGCCTGCTTGTGTTTTCTTCAATCCCGATGCGTTGTGGCCCTTCTTCTCGCAGACCTGGCTCGGCGCTGACGGCACGGAGTCGGCCAACCCCAGCTCCGTCGAGGTCACGGTGAGCTGTGCAGGAAGGGCAGCTTCTAGCCAGCGCCTTCAAACCTTGGCTTCGTGCCAACCTAGTCCAGCACTTGACCCCGTTCGCCCTGTTGCTCCGACCGCAGCTCTGGGCGGACCCGCGGCTGGCCATCGTCATGGACCCGTTGTTCCAGGATTTGCGTGTTCGGAGGTAGGCGCTCACTTGGGATGCTTTGCCTTTAAAGCTTGGGGCACGTCCGTAGCCGCGACAGTGCCTGGTAACGGACACGGCCAATGCCCTCGTGCTTCGCTCCCTTCCCTGCAGCTGCCAAGGGCCGGTGTTCTTCCGGAACTCCATGCCCGGGAAGGTCTGGCGTTCGGGAGCTGTGCAAATTGTGCAGAACCTGCGCATCCTGCCGCCCACGCTTCACCCGCGGAGCCAGCTGACAGGTGCGCTCGCTCGCGTGGCTGCCTTCCCATCACGTAGCCAGCTGCCTCGTGCCCACAGCTCAATCAGTTGATAGATTCCAACCAACGCGATACCACAACCGTCACCTGTTTTACATCCGCAGAGGAGGCGTTGGAGCGCCTGGCAGAAGCCCTCTACATACCCATTTACGACCTCGCTCGGCCCGCCAAGGGCCAGGTGTGCGTCCTGGAGGTGCTGCTGTCGTCGCGCGCGACGCAAGCCATGCTGGTCGCCGACGTCATCAGCTCCATCAGCAGCCTGCTGTCGGCGCTCAACCTGTCGTTAGCGAACCCCGTCACGCAGCCGATCCGGCGCAGCGTGCTGTGCGGCAGGCGCGCGCGTGCACCCGACTCCGACGACGAGGAGGAGGCGCAGCGGCAGCAGCAGCAGCCCCGGACGCAGGCGGAGAGCGGCGGGCCTGGGCCAAGCGGGCCTGGGCCCACGACGGCGGCTGAGGGGGCTACTTCCAGGCAGCAGGCCGATGGCCAGGGCGCATCGGGCGCAGCCGGGCAGTGCAGCCAAGGGTCCACCGACCAGCGGCTGGCTGTCTCTGTGCAGCGGGCCTGCCCAGCGGCGGTGCCGTCGGGCGGGCCCGCGACGGCGGAGGCGCTTGCCGCGGCCGCAGCCGGGCAGCGGGCTGGCCCCACGGTCGCGCCCACCTGCTCGGAGCAGCCAACGTTGCCCGCAAGCCCCAGCCCGGAGCGCACGCCGCGCCCCGGTGAGGGCACGGGGGCGCCGTTGGCCAACGGCGCGCCGGCCACATCGCACGATGGCGCCGGGGGCAGCGGGCACGGGGCGGGCGGCCCTCGCAAGGTTCGCAAGGTGATGGAAGGGCCAATGCAGCGCTGCAAGAGCGTCATGTCCGTTGCGGCGCTGTCGGATGGGACGGAGCCAGAGGACGACGACGACGAGGACGGGCGGGAAGCGCTGGAGGGGGCGCCGGCCGAGGACGGCGCATCAGAACGGGGGGACGTCGGCTCTGGCTCCGGCTCCGCGGAAGGGCTGGCGGTCGAGGAGCGGGCGGCGGAGGAGCGCTAGCAGCGTGATGGCGGGACGTTGCGCGCTGGCCACATTGGGCTGGCAGCAGCGGCGACGTTCGCCGCTGTGAGCAAGGACTGCACCCGTCACCTGGCGCTGGAGTGAGGCGTGCTGCATCTATGTGCGCCGACGCGCTCCAGCCGTCCGGGCCCGGGGTCTTGTAGTTAGCTGATATACGGACTCCACAGCTGATGAGTGGCGATAGCACCGGCTCGCGCTGGGCGCTGGCTTGGTGCATGTCTTCTTTCACCCGCCCCCACGGCGGTGTGGCATTGCTTTCTCCTGTTGGATAGGGCGCCCCTTGCGCGTTCATAAAGGCCCAATTCAGCAGGGACTTCTTTTGGGCAGGCTCACAGCTTGCGGTTTGTTGCGAACTAGCACGGAGTCATGCTGCCCAGCTTTCCCGCCGTCGCACGGCCTCACGTGTCCTGCATCCATGTGCTGCAATGTGTTCTTGGGCTGTGGCCGTGCGCAGATCCGCGCATGAAGCCAGTCGTTGGTTGCAGGCATGCGTCCTGGCCGTGGCTGTGCCGAGCGGTTGATTTTTGGCCGGGGTTTTGCGTGGTGTGTTGGCGTGTTGGTCTGCATGGCTAGTAGTTGGCGGAGGGCGAATCCCCCCGTGACACGGCGGGAGATTTTGGGCCGTAGCCCCCGCCGCCCATTTTTGTGCCAGTCTGGCGTCTGTGAAGAGAGCGGCGCTGTGCTTGGTCTGGCCCTTGTGGTGGCCATGGTTTGAGCGAGCGTGACGCCAGAATTCGCGGCGAGCAGGAGTGCGACGAGAGCTGATACTAGTGTGGCCTCTGGTCACGCGCCTACAGGCACATGGTACTAAGAGCCTGCTGGTTCGCCATGTAAATCTCGTGTTTGAGAATCTCCTGCCCCGTGGCTTCAACTGCCCAAGTAAATCCCCATCAGAAAGGAAAAGGGGCGCAGCCCCAACCCGTCCTCTGTCTCGGGCTGCCGGCCGCCCCCCGACCATTGGAGTTGCTTCCGTTTAAAGGCGTTGGTACGCAGGCGCCAACCACCCTCTCTACGAGCGCTCTACGTCACGGCGTCGGATATTGTCTGGGACGCGACCTCCGCTTGCCGCCGCCAGCCGAGGCCGAACTCGGGCGGCCACGCTCGCCGCGGCAGCTCGGCCCCGGCCCAGGAGTGGGAGCGGCGGCGGCGCTGCCAGCGGAGGGCCCGCCCCGGCCCCCGCTGTCAGAGCCAAGGCGGCCGCGCTGGCCGCGGCCGCGACCGCCGCCACCGCCTGGCCCTGGCTCTGCGCCGCAGCCCCCGTTGCCGCCGCCGCCCGGTGCGCGGCGGGGCGGGCGCCTCAGGGCAGGCGGCTTTCCCCCGTGCTCGCCTGTTCGCCGGCAGACGGTCGCGTAGCGGGTGTTGAGTGATGCGTTGACATCGCGCGCCTGTCGTGGGTGTGAGATGGCAGCAAGAGAGGTGGGGGGACGGGGAGGGCGGACGTGTTTTGGGGGTTTCATGGCACGGCATCGACAGCAGACGACGTATACTTTGTCCATGGACCCGAACCCCGAGCGCAGCCAAGAACGTTGGCCCGAGCCCCGAGCTTAGCCCTCAGCTAATGTGAGGCCGGGGGCCGGGGGGCCCGCCATATCTTTGCACGTAAGCGTGCCTGGCCATGTGCGGGCGATGGGGCCAGGGGTCGCGCCCCAGACGAGTGCCAGCACGTAAAGCGCAGGTTGAGACGGCGGTTTGGCGCCTACGTTCCAGCACCTGATACTGAAGTAGCCCAAATTGTTGGGGGCAGCCGGCAGGCCTGTCGAAGGACTGGGTGGGGAAGGCTACGCCCTTTTCCCCAACTCGGATGGGGCCACCTTGTCATCAGTCGCCAACGAACAGCAATATCACATGCAGTACTGTTTCAGCTCGCTTAGACCCGGCGGCGGAGGCGCAGGGGGTGGTGGCGGCTGCCGCAAGCAGCCGCGACACAGCGAGAGCGGCAGCAGCGGCGGCGTGCGTTAGGACATATGGTCCTGCCGTTCCAGGCAGATTGGGCGGCTAGGTCCGGCCCGTGGGGTAAGGGCACGGAGGTCGGTGTGCCCGAGACCCCTGAAATAGCCCCGGCGACAACCGCATAATGGCCGACGGTGTTCGTCTGGTCTGGGTGGCCTCTTTTTGGGGCGAGCCATGCACCCATGCGCAGCTGGGACATGTTTCACTGGAGCTGAGACGGCACAGGTGGCGCAGGCGGCGGAAGTGAGCGAGAAGCACGAAGCGGAACAGTTGGACGTTACAGCGGTATGCGTGACATGGGAGGGAAGGTAGAGCGCTATGTTGTTGCATGGGGGCCGTCACGGGTAAACTGCGTGCGGTTCGTGCCGGGCCCGTTGGCATCAGTGAGGGAACTTCGAGTATGTCCTCGTCGCACTCACTTGTAACACTGGTATGCTAACATACGCAAAATTAGCCTTTAATATAATTTGCCGGCTCATCGCGCTTCACGTAGAGTTAAGTGAGTTCACAGCAATTCGTCGTGCACAGTCACGAAGTGGAAGGCGGACTAGAGCAAGTGCTTTTAAGCGCAAAGTTAACGCAGCTGGTGAGCCACGGTGGTTTGCTCGTCAGTCCGCACCGGGCAGCGGCAATGGGCCAGCTGTGGGCGCGCGTACACCGTGTATGTGCCAACAGTACTCTTGAAGGCTGATGCTGGCGGAGCTCGCTTGCTGCGGACTTACAAAGACGGCGTGCCTAGGAGTGCTTGCATTGGCGCTCCGTCTATTACGCCGCGCCCTTTCCGCATAGCAGCTACATGTCAAATTTTGCAAATGTCAGTGGACACGGTGCTTGCTTCTGCCCTTCGCAGGTGTCCGTCGGGCCCGACGCGTGCCGAATAGCTGGCGACCTACAGCAGCAGCGGGCTTGAGGAGCAGAATCGACGCCTTCGGGACGCGTCGCGCAGCAGCCGAAAGACCACGCGGGTTCGCCCGCCGGCACGCGGCGTAACCGTGCGGGGCGCCCAGCCCCCGCCACCCCTTCCCGCTAGCCGTCAGCGGCTAGCCCCCGCCGTCTCGCGCGCTCGGAGCGGACGCGCCATCCATACGCGGCGCGTGCCGCCGCGCGCCCTGCGGCGCTCCGGCGCTCAGACTACCCCGAGGCGACAGCCATGCACAAGTACCGGCTGGTCGCCAAGAAGGGCGAGGGCACCTTCTCCGAGGTGCTTAAAGCCCAGTGCATTAAGAATGGCAAGTATGTAGCCATTAAGTGTATGAAGAACCACTTCGACAGCCTGGACCAGGTGAACAACCTGCGCGAGATTCAGGCGCTGCGGCGGTTGTCGCCGCATGCCAACATCATCAAGCTGCTCGAGGTGCTGTATGACCAGCCCACGGGCCGCCTGGCGCTAGTCTTTGAGCTGATGGACATGAACATCTATGAGCTTATACGGGGGCGGCGGCATTACGTGGCGGAGGAGCGGATAAAGAACTACATGTACCAGTGAGTGCCTGGGTTGGCGGGGAAGGACGGGCAAGGGCTGGGCTGGGAAGGGCAAGAATGGGCGGGGAAGGGCGTGGGGGAAGGGGTGGGCGAGGAAGGGCGGGGAAGGGCGGGCGGGAAAGGGCGGGCGAGGAAGGGCGCGCGGGGAAGGGCGGCGAGGTGTGTGCCTGGGATAAGGGGGGATACGGCGCCGCGCGAGGGAAGTAGAGTGGTAGGCTGGGGTATGGTTGGTTGAAGGATTTGCGTGCGCTGCGTACAGGCATGTGGCCTGGGCTGCTGGCATGCTATGCGTTGGGGCTGCGCGCCAGTGGGGGCTGGTAACCAGCAAGCTCAATCCTGTACCGGCCTGGAACGGGCCTACCGGTATGCTCTTTGTCCTTGGCCAGTCATGAGCCGCCCTGGCGCCCTAGCTGCAGCGCAGCCTGCGCTGCCCGCGGCCCGTGGCTGGGTGCCTGAACAGGACCTCCGCCACGCCACATGCAGCCGCGCCCGCGTGCCACCCGCCTGGACACTCACCAGCCCCCGCCGGCCTACGCTTAGCCTAACCTGCCCTTTCCCCCACCCCACCTTTCGCCATCGCTCAGGCTGATGAAGGCGATGGACCATATGCACCGCAACGGCATCTTCCACCGCGACATCAAGCCCGAGAACATCCTCATAATGGATGACTGCCTCAAGCTCGCGGACTTCGGCTCCTGCCGCGGCATCTACTCCAAGCAGCCCTACACTGAGTACATCAGCACGCGCTGGTACCGCGCGCCCGAGTGCCTGCTCACAGACGGCTACTACAACTACAAAATGGACATGTGGGGCGTGGGATGCGTGTTCTTCGAGATCGTGTCGCTTTTCCCGCTGTTCCCGGGCACCAACGAGCTGGACCAGATCACCAAGATCCACAACATCCTGGGCACGCCGCCCCCCGAGCTGCTCGCGAAGATGAAGAAGCGGTCCGCGCACATGGACTTCAACTTTCCGCCAAAGGAGGGCAGCGGCGTGGCCAAGCTCATACCGCACGTCAACCCCGAGTGCGTGGACCTCATCGTCAAGCTGCTGTCGTACAACCCGGACGAGCGGCTGTCGGCGCGGCAGGCGCTGCGGCACCCCTACTTCCGCGACCTGCGCGAGGCGGAGAAGCGCCAAAAGGCGCTCATGGCGCCCGACACCAGCGGCCACCTGACCGCCGCCACGGACGCGGAGAAGGTCCGGCAGCAGGTCAGTGCCAGCGCGCCGCGGCGCCGCGGGAGGGAGGGAGCAGCTGGCGGCGGCCGCTGGCCGCCGCGGCGTGTGTCACGCGGGGCGCTTGTAGGGAGGTTCGCTTGGCGCTGATCCGCCCGCTGCCTTGCCTTGCGCCCCTGCGTCCCCGTCCGCAGGCGACCGTCTCGTCCAACGGCAGCGACCACGAGGCGCACCCTTCCACGCCGCCCGCCGCGGAGGCCGCAGCCCACGACGCGGCGGGGCTGCCCAGCATCGCCGTGCGGGCCACCCACCCGCAGGTGCGGCCGCGGCCGCCCACCCAGCAGGCTTGCTTGTGCGGGGGCGCGCCGTGCGGGGGGCAGGTTGGGCGAGCCGGCTGAGGTCTGAACCCTACCCGTCCCCTGTCGTGTCGCTGTCGCCCGCAGGCTGAGCCGCAGCCTGGCCACAAGGAGGAGGCCGAGGCGAGCGGTGGGGACGCCGCCTACCCGCGGCTGCCGGGCCTTGCGGCGCAGAGCAGCGTGGCGTCGGTCGAGGGCGGCGGCGAGGACGCGTCGCTGCCGCCCATCGCCAACCTCAGCCTGTCCAAAGCCAACATGACTGGGTCGACGGTGGCCGCCGCGGCGCACACCTCGACGCGGCGATCCACCATCAACCAGATGTACGAGCTAGGCGGGGGAGCAGGAGCCGCGGCGGGGCCAGCCTACAAGGCCAAAGCGGGCGCGGCCGGCGCCGCAACCGGTGCCGTCGGCGCGACGGCCGTTGCGGCAGGGGCCGTCGCTGCTGGCGCAGCGGCGGGTGTGGCCAGTGGCACCGCGGCGTCGGCGGCGGCCAACGGCGGCACCGTCGGCCGGCGGCAGTCGGTGGGCGTCGTAAGCAAGTACGGGGCAGTCAACAAACAGGCGTCACAGGGGCACGCGGCGGCGGGGCCGGGCGCCGGCGGGGCGGCCATTGGCGCCGGCGGCGGCCACCAAGCCGCGGCCGCGGCGGCGGCGGCGGTTAAGTACAAGGCCAACGTGGGTGTTGGCAAGACAAACAGCAAGTACATCAGCCCCTACTCACTGCGCCAGCTCGCTGGGCAGAACGCAGGCCAGTCGTAGTGCCGCTGCGCGCCGCGTGCTGTGGCGGAAGCTCGGAGGCGCGAGACGCGACGGGAGGCGGGGAGCAGGCCGTGCAGCGGCTGTGAAAGGGCGTTGAAGGTGAGCACAGGCGTGCCGGCCTAGACAGGCACGGCATGATGGGCGGCGCACGTGGCGGCGCGGCAGCGGCAAGGCAGCGCCAGAGCTTCGGCGGCGGCCACTGCCAACAGCCAATGCGCTGGCGGGACGGTTCATGCCGCGGAGCGCAGACCAGTGTGTGGGGGTCGGGGCTGGGCGCCCAGCCCTTGGCGCGGCACCTGACCTTGGACACGCGGCGAAAGGCCCTGACCGTTATGCGCGGGGGTGCTGGCGAGGTGGGGGCCCACATATGAGCGGTCGCATATGCAGTTGGGAGCTTGCCTTTCATGTCAGAGTAGCCGTGCGTTAGGGCTGCGGTCGCGGCAGGCGCCGCAAGCGCGCGGGGGCCGCGGAGGCGTGGCGGCAATCGCGGTGAGGTTGACGTGACGTGGGCGGTATCGAGAAGACTACGACGGTGCGGCAGCGGCAATGGCGGAGGTTGCACAGCAGGCTTCGAGTGGGTGTGGGGGCAAGTTGGGGCGTGCCGTGTGTTTCCAGTTGCATGGGCCCCTTGGGCGCCGTCAGGGCCATAGGGGCCTCGAACCGCAGGATGCAGCTCACGGGTCTGTGGCGGCACAGGGCGATCAGGCAGGCCGAGCGCCTGCGGGGTGAGGTAGCGGCGGCGGCTTGCCGAGCATGCTCGTATGAGTGCGAGGGCGCGTGAATGACGTGGTGGCGTCCCGTTTTTATGCCGAGGCGGCAGCGAACAGCTGCTGCCGTCGGCTCACCCCGCGGCTGGGGTGTGCGCGTGCGGCGGTGCCAAGCGTACGGTAGTAGCCTGGCGGAGAGTGGAGCGGCGTGGTCTGAGGGCGGCCCTGGGCCGTCACCGAGGCGACGCAAAGGGTGTGACGCTGCGGTGGCGCGGACATTCCCCCTGGCTGCAGTGCTCCCGCTGTGGGAGCGACGCGCATGCGGCTGTCGTCCGGCGGCCTTGCCGCACGCAGCCATGTGCGGCCGAGGCAGCACAGCTCGCAGCAGCAACAGCGCCAACACGCTGCAGCCAGAAAGGGGCAGCGCCAGCCTTCACATGGGACCAGTGATGCCAGATGAGAGGCGGTTCGGGTGGGGGTCACCAGCGCGGGTTGCAAAATGCGCCCAGCGGCTGCCGGCCACCCGTGGGGGATCACAGGCCGGTCAGCGCCGTCAACCCACCGCTACAGCCCTAGTGGGCCTCCTCGCGCCCATGCGATGCCCTCCCAAGCCCAAGCAATCCCACCACCAGCCGGCTCGTGCCAGGCCAGGAGGCCAGGCTGCGGGCCACGTGCTCGCCCGCACCCCACCGCTCAGCAGTATCGTCCGGTCCTGACCACCTGACGTGGGGGGGCCATGCGCATGCGTGCATCCCTCGGCGGCGCAAGGCCAGCACCAGGCCGCACACACCGCCGGCGGCCTCTCGCCCTAGCCTCTTGCTCTCGTCTCCAGCGCCATGCTCGCGGCGGCTACGCCAGCCAGCGCTGCGCCCTTCCGGGCAGTCGCAGGTTGCGTTCACACCGTGTCCAGCATCCACACAAGTGGAGCACACTTCCGGCGGCACGGCCCTGCCATGCCCCGCCAACGACCCCCGCACTGAATGGGGCGCCGCACCGTACAGTCGCCAGCGCCGCACGATTGCCAGCCTTGCAGCCGGCAGCCTCATGCCGGCTGTCCCCCGCCTGGCTACGCACGGTGCAACCTCCATTGCTTCCGCAGCA
>BDDC01000164.1:17896-31351 GCA_001662425.1 Chlamydomonas sphaeroides | reverse complement strand
TCACGTGTCCCTTCCACCTTGGCCTCCACCTCCACCACCTCCTCCGCCTCCCCACCACCGCCGCCCCCTCCGCCGCACGCCCCCTCCCCTGCCCCGCGCCATCCCCACCCTCCCTCCCAGCCCCCTCTCCACTACCACGCCGCTCACGTGATGATGCTCATCAGCTCCTTCTCGATCTCCGCCTCCATGCCCCGGATGACGGAGATGGCGTCCTTGACCCCGGGCCGCACCACCATGAGCTCGCACAGCCAGGTGGGCATGCCGTCCGCAACACAGTGGCACTTGGAGCCGGCCTTGACCAGAGGCCGCGCGTACAGCACGCCCTCCTGGCCCTTGTAGCGCTCCAGGAAGTCCACGTGCTGGATGACGCCCGTCTTCTGCAAGGGGCGGGTAGGGGCCGAGGCAAGGCACGGACGCATGTGAGGCCCTGCATGGCGGCCCGGGCTTGAGCCGGGCTGTGGAGAATACGACAGGCAAGGAGGGTGGCGGAGCGCGCGGCAGCTGCGCACCACTGCCGGCGAGCCCCCGCCTGCCAGTCTCCACGGCCCGCGCGCGCGGCCCCCTTTGGCCAGCCTGCACGTCACGACCCACCCACCCGTGCCTCGACCCTCCCTGCCGCACCCCGTGCCCCCGCTGCCTCCGCGGCCCCCCCTCCCTCGCGCCCGTCCCAGGCCCCCACCGGCGCGTTGATGGTGTACTCGGCCATCTGCTTGAGCGGCCTCCGCGCCACGGGCGGGCGCACGGGGATGCCGGCGCAGGCCATGAGGTGCTCCTCCACCAGGTCCACCCCCCACACCAGCAGGTTGGTGTCGCGCACGGGGCCGCCGCCCATGCGGCAGTTGACCTGGAGGCAGTGGGCGGGCGGGGCCAGAGCAGGGCACGGGGTGGAGCACGGCCAAGGGCTAGCGTGGCCGCAGGGAGGCTGCGCTGTGCGCTGCGGTCTTGTGGGGGGGGCCCAGCCACGCACCTCGATCAGCCGCGCGCCCCGGCTGGTGTACTTGCACTCCACGTGGAAGACGCCCATCCGGAAGCCCAGCGCCTGCAGGAAGGGGGGGGCAGCGCGGTGGCAGGGCAGCGGGACAATTTGAGCTGGAGGAATGGCGTGAGCCGAGCCAGCGCAGACGCCCCTGCGGCCGCACCTGCGCGCCCCTCGGCGCCCCTTTTTGGGCCTCCCGCTCGCACCTGTACGCTGCGCACCGACAGCTCCAGCAGCTCGATCTGCGCGGCCTTGGGCAGTACGCTGGGGCAGTTGGAGCCGGTCTCGTTGAAGTAGGGCTCCACCGTGGGCCAGTTGTCAGTGATGGCGCCGTACACGGGACGGCCGCCGTCGAAGATGAGGTCGCAGTCCACCTCGGCGCCGTCCAGGTACTGAGCGAGGGGCGGGGGATGGGGGGACAGGAGCGAGACGGGAGGGAGGGAGTGAGGTGGTGGTTGTGGAGCGCGACCGGCGTGGAGTGCCGCCGTAGCCAGCACCTGGCCAGGGCCCCGTGCAGGCGCGCAGGCGTCCGTGTGGCGCAGTCGTGCGCTCCCTTGCCCTCACAATGCCCCGTTTGCCATCGCAGCTGCTCTCCCGCCGCGATGCCTCCCCCGCCTCCCCCGACCCGCGCCGCCCAGGTCCGGCCCCGCCTCACCTCCTCCACCATGAGCTCCAGGTGGATCCAGCCGCCCGCGTTGCCCGCCGACTCGTCGCCCTCGTCGTCGCCCTCCACCAGCGCGCCCGCCACAATGCGCGCCCGCGACATGTCGTGCTGCACCCTGAAGTGGAGGGGGTGGGAGCGGGAGGGTGGGCAGGTAACGTCAGCATACGCTCAGTCACAGGACCAGGCGGAGGCGAGGCGCGTAGACATCGGGAGGCAGGCAGGCAGGCAGGCAGGCGGGCAGGCGAGGCCGCACGGCGGCCCCCTGCCGCACCACGGGCGCAGCTGCGGCACCGCGGGCGCAGATCGCAGCCGCGCCCCTCCTCCATGTGTGACATGCCCCGACCGCGCCGCCCCGCCTCCTCCCGGCCCCCTGGCCCACTTCTTAAATGCCTTCAACAGGTCGGCCTCGTCGTTGGCCCGGATGACGCCGATGGAGGCGGCTCCGCTGATGGGCTTGATGACGGCGGGGAAGCCCACGTGGGCCGCAGCCTTGGCCACATCCGCCTCGTTTAGCACCTGGGCCGTGGGGCCGTGGGGGCAGGAGACGAGAGGGCCCGGGCGAGGCGCAGGTTCGGCCCACGAGAGCGGGCAGGTGGCGGGCAGGCCGAAGTACGTGGGGGCGGCTGGTGGGCTGTGGGCGGTGAAGCCATGTGCGCTGCAATGTGCGTTGTGGGATGGGATGGCGCGGGGCGTGGGGGTCGCATGGGGCGGCAGAGGGGCATGCGGTGCCCCCTCGCCGTAGGGAGCCAGCTTTGCAGCACAGTGGACCGTACAATCGGGCCTACAGAGAGCCCCATGATGACATGCAGTGCCGGGGCAAGGTCCGGGAAGGGGGCAGCGTGGACGGTGTGCTCTGGCAAACGGGGCCAACCCCGGGCGGGTCAGCAAAGGGACGGCACATGGGCGCCATCCCGGAAGGCGGCCGGCGGCGCGGCTGCTCAGAGCGTTGGGAATGCTGCTTGGGCCGGCCGTGGGATTTGGGCCGTAGGGCACCGGCTAGGGCAAGTCGGGATGCTCATCGGGCTGGTGGAATGTTGAAATCGTCAAGCTGCCGACCATTGGCCTGCGGTTGGGCCTGGGGGACACCTGGCGGCGGCGGCGGCACCCGGTGGCGCCCAGCACTGGTGCTGGTAGCAGGGCCTCACCTTGTAGTGCCGGGGCGTGGGCAGGCCGGCGCGCCCCATGATCTCGCGCGTCGCGTGCTGCGGGCCCACCGGGTCGCGCGGGGCGCCAGCGGGTCAGGGCCGGGGCGCAAAGGCAGAGCGCTGCCGCCGACAGCGCCAGCACGCCAGGGCCCAGGCACGCCAAGGCCGCCATTGCTGCTCCTAATGCTCCCCATGGCGGCTGTCGCAACACCGGGACCTGCTCTCAAGCAATGCCCCGGTTGCCCTGCCATCATGCAAGCTCAGGACGCAAGTCTCCCGGCATCCGGCACCTGCAGCCCCTGCCACAAGTTGACAGCACCACCCGGCCCCCGCTGCGCCCGCTCCTCCACGCCGCACCTTGTCGCGCGCGTTATCAACGCTCTCGGGCGTGTTGTGCGGCAGGCCCAGCTTCTCCGCCAGGCGGCTGGCCAGCGGCACCGCCATTTCGCAAAAGGTGGTGATGCCGTCGAGCTCGCCGATGGAGGAGCGCACCTCGCGGATGGCCTGCGCCGGGGTGGTGGGCGGGGTAGGGCAGACGACACGCCGGCATGTCAGCCGGACAGAGCCAGGGGCATCCGGGTCCATTGGTGCGCGCGGCGCGCCTTCCGGCTGACGTGGACGTGGACGTCGACTGGGGCATCACGGCCTGGCATTCTAGGTTGAGCACGTGTCCCCACGGAGGCGGCACACCACAAGGCGAAACCCACCCAGCCGCAGCCACGGCAGGGCACCGACTACGCTGCGCTGTCCCACGGCCCCGCGGTCAGCATCCGGTGCGGCGAGCTTGCCGCCGACAGCCGGGCAGAGCTGCAGCGTCCTCGGCGCCGCACGCCGGCGTGCAGCTCGCGCCGCTGTGCGAGGGGCTGTTGCTCCGGCCATGCCGAGCGCCACTGTGGCCGCTTGCGCGCGGCGCGTGCGCGTGCCGCCCTCCAGCCTGGCTGCGTTGCAATCGGCAACCAGCCCCAGTCGCCAGGTGCTGGCTCCCTCAGCCGTCGCTCCGCGCGCTCTGCAGGCCTCGGCCTCGCTCTTCGCCGGCCGCACACTCCTGGAAACTCCCGCAAGCCTCAGCCAGCAGCCAGCAGGCTCCTGCCGCGCACCCGTGATCCCTCCCCTCCGCTACCACAGGCCCCTGCCTCCCCCAGTGTCTCGAAGCCACAGTCCTTGCCCTCCCTCGCGCTGCGCCTGCAAGCCTGGCCCGCGTCAGCACACGGCGCCGCGGCGTGCGCATGGCCTCACCTGCGGCCCTCCCCCCATGCTGCCTTCCGCACCCCTTGCCTGGCCTCTCCGTGCCCCACCAGCTCGCACCTGCAGGCACCGGTCGAACACGGTCTCCACGTCCGTGAAGTCAATCGGCACGAACTTCTCGATGATGCCCTCCTTCTCCAGCAGCTGCACCCAGCTGGGGGACGGCAAGGTGAGGGCCAGGGGGGTAGCAAGGTGAGGGTGAGCAGCTGCAGGGCCACAGCTGCGGGCGGGCGTGGAGAGCCAGGTGGCCTCGCACTCGGGCGTGTGCCATGCATCGCCTTTCCCCAGCGGACTGGGCATCACGTGCGCGGCGCTGGCCGAGCGCCGCAGCGCCCCTCGAGTGTGGCACGTGCATGGTGCCGCCCCGCCACCCCAGCGGTCTACCCGCTCGGGTCCGGCCCCACGCCTGGCGGGCCAGGTGCGACCAGTGGTGGCCCAATGCCACCAGCGGTCCTGGCCAACCCAGAGAGCCACTGGGCCGGCCCAGGCGGCTTGGGCCGCACTGCGTGGCACGTGGCAGCCCCGACCACAACCGTCGCGGCTCGCCTCCCAGCACTGCCGGGCATGCGGCCCGGCGCCAGCCATCGCAGGTACGCTGGGCGCCCCGCGCTGGTGTGCTCTGCCCCTGATGCTGTTGTACCTCGGCTGCTGCTCTGCCCCAAGCTGCTGTTAAGGACGAGGCTAGGGACGCGGAAGGGGTCGAGGATGGGGGTGCGGGTGAGGCTGGGCATGGGGATGTGGCGCACCTGTCGGGTCCGTCTAGCACCACGGTCCGCACGCCCAGCTCCTTGGCCTTCTCAAAGATGAAGCGCTTGCCGCTGTACCCCGCCGTCACGAACACCATGACCGCGCCCGTCAGCACCTTCCGACGCATGTTGCGGCCATCCAATGTGCGGCTGCTCACGGCGTTCTGGAGGGCACGATGGGTTCGCGGGCGCAAGGAGGGGGATGATACCCAAGCGCGGCTGTCGTGCCCATCCCCGCGCCAGGCCCCGACCCCTGCGCTGCTGCGTCCCACGGAGCCCCACTTGCGGCGAGCCCCCCGGGCGCCCTACATCCCGACTTGCCGCGTTCATCTCCTGCAGCAGCGCTCGCGACGGTGACAGCGGCAGCGCCTGCGCCAGCGCTTTCATCTTGTCCTCGGCGGTCATGCCCTTTGGCAGCGAGCCGATGACCGCTTTGGACAGGTAATTGGAGGAATAGCTCGACGATGGCATCGGCAGGCTGCCCTGGGGCGCGCCCTGCGAGTTGTGGAGCCGATCGTCACGTGCAGGGGGTGACTTCCAGCCCTGGCAGGCAACCTTACAAGCGAGGCAGCCACGTCTGGCGTCGTCTCCTCTCCCGCTCTCCGCCTACGTGGGTTGAGCGGGTAGTCCGCCTGCGCAGGCCAGTAACGATAGGGTTTGGCCTGAATCCTTCCATCGCGACCCTCAACCCAGCGAAAGAGCGCACCAACGGCACGCCGTCGAGGAGAACATTCGTTGGAGCGGAGCCGACTATCGCAAACGAGCCGAGGTCCAGGCCAGCGAGGGTGTCCGCGACGTCCACCGCGTCAAGCTCGTCGACAGTCTTCGTCCCGTCCACGACATCCGCGTAAGCAACACAAGGGAAAGCTACAGGGTCCAGGAACGTCCCCGGCTTGGTCGTTGCCGCGGCTGCTGGTGCCGCAGCCGGGGGCGCTGGCCCGCCCGCTAGGGCAGCGGAGAGAGCGCTCTTTTTCATCTCGAATTACTGGAGAAAGTATGTGGGAGGGTGTGGGGAGCAGCTCTCATGCCAAGAAACGACCGACACCCGTACGTTTTGTTGAGGAACCGCTCTTCCGAAGGCCCTTGGCGTCTCGAAGCAGCAAACGAGGCCGCACATAGTAACGCAGGGCGAGGCATGCGGGGTTAGTACCACGTGCGCCTTCCCGTACCCCCCGGTGTGTACCCTCGCAATCAGGGGGGACTCCCCCTGCTCGCACTCTGCACGCCGCCGTCCACCTTGCGGCGCAGTGCTCCGAGCCAAGGGCTCTGAGAGCCTAAGAATTCTGCAAGTCGTCCCCAAAAGAATGGCGCTGGCGGCCCACGTGGGTTGGGTGGGTAGTCAGCAGATATAGGCGTCAGAGCAGGCCGATGTTGCTATCATAAGCAAGGCGGTTTTGGTGCAGCCTTGGCGTTCAGGCCCATAGTCAAGGCGATATACACTAGACTGCATGGTCTGTTTGGCTGCAATCAAACATGAAAGTGCACCTGTTGTCAACGGTTGGGCGGAGGGCGTTGTGGGGCGTGTGGGGCGCAGATGCTTTTGCAATACCGCGGCTTGCTATGCGCACATATGTATCCTCATGCATAAAGCTTTCGGGGTGCGCGGTGATACGCCCGCCATTTAGATCGTTTAACGGTTGACCGTGCACTTTTTGCTTGACTGGGCCATACTGGACTGTCGCTAGCCTTCGATAGCTGCACCAAGGAAGCCAACAGCATCAGCTAGCAAGCGCGTATGCGGCACACGGCGGCCACCAACGCCTGGCTTTGAACACGTGTCCGGTTACCTGCATGGCTCGCGAGGGATGCGACGGCGTTCACCTTGTGACGACTTGCATGGCACACTAGCGGACCCCTGCCTGACAATGGTTCCCACGAGCACATGGCCCCGCACCAAAGGCCCTGCCCGCTTGCCCCGCACCTGGCACGCACGCCCTGCGCGTCCTGCATCCCTCATTGAAGCCCCTGCACGCTGTGGCCCACGCTCCTGTCGCACTCACTTCGGACACACACACAGACACACTGCTTGCCTATTACGCACGACCACCGCGTCACCACCACCTCTAACTACTCTCTAGTACTTTCCACAGCCATGAACACAAACAACACGCACGTTGCAACCATGCATGCCGTGCTGGCAGCAGCTGCATGGCGCGGGCGCACCCGGCGTTGCCCGTGCCTCGGTTGTTGGGGTCCTCTAATGCATTCACTGTCTGTCCCCATGACTAGGCGCTCGCTCCTGGCCCACGCCGTCGCCACAGCGCAACAGCAACCAGGGGAGATAGGGCACCTCAAAGCGCAGCCCAAACACGCTAAGCTCGCGGCCTACGAAGCGCAGAACACGGCAACATGCCCACGCTGCCCCGCACACGGACGTGTTCCGCACTCGTGCCAACACAACACGCGCGGCGGTCACTCGCTCATGTCCCAGCCGTCAGACGTGTGCTACACATGCAAAGGTCTGCAGCCGTTCGGTTCATGACGTGCTCCCAGGTATGCATGACGTGATGAAGAACCCACCCGGCGCCAACGCTCGCTACCACACAGCAACTCACGGCCAAACCCAACGCGCCCAGCCCCACACGCGCTGCACGCTCCCCTCCCCCAACTAAGCACGACGGTTCCCTGCACACCTCACGCATCGCTCCTCCTAGCCGAGTCCAGCTGCTGTGCCGCCCACCGGCCCCCCTGGCTCCACCGCCGGCGCCTGCACAGTGAGACGCACGCCCTCCTCGCCCGCTTGCTCAGCGGGCGCCTCCGCCGGCTCGGGGCCCATGTCTAGCCGCACATCCTCAGGAGCCGCTGCAGCGCTGCTCTCCTGGCCGCCGTGGCCTTCGCCCCGCGAGCCGCCGCGGTTACTGCCAGCCATGTGATGCAGCTGGGGCCCATCCGCGGCCGCGTCGGGGCCTAAGCCTGCCGCCTCCACGATCGGCAGCACCGACGCTGCGGCCGCGCCAGCGATCTTTCCCGATGCGGGCCTGCTGCCGCCGCGGCTCCCCGCCGTGCGCCGGCTGGCGCTGCTGCTCCGCGACGCGCCCGAGCCCTCGTCGTCGCCCTCGTGGCCGGTGTCGCGCGCAATCGCCGCCGCCTCCATCGCCGCCTGCTCCAGCTGCACCGAGGGAGTGGGCTGCAGCGGCGGCGGCAACGGATGGGTCGGCTCGTGCCCCGGCGGCTGGTGCACCGCCACGGAGCTGCCCCGCCGGAAGGGCCAGCTGGGGTTGCTGCTGGGCGCCTCGCTGAGGGCCTCCTCCTTGGTCTTGCGGCGCAGGAAGGCCGTGTGCTTGACGTCCTGACCCTTGATGACCTGCAGGCAATGAGGGTTGTGGTTGGGTAATGATTTCTTTGCAGTGTTGAGGGGCGCGCACACAGGCAGATCGCGCGTAAGAGGTACACAGGTACCGATATGCGGTAGGCAACGCGCTGTTGCTTCCTCTGTGTCCAAAAGCCCGCCTTACCATGAGCCAGCTTCCCGACAGAAACACACGCCACGCAATGCCAATGAGCGCCACGCCTGTGCAGGGGGAAAGCGCGTGGGAGGGCGTTAGGGAGAAGCCCGTGCGGCGTGCCCACGCCGACCCAGCCCGCACGCCAGGCGTCCCCACCAATGGAGACGGCCGACAGCGCCGAGGAGAAGAGGTAGACCCGCGTGAGAATCACGATGCCCGCCTCCCGACCCAGCACGTAGCAGGTGGTCTGCACGATGGCCTGAGGCAGCGACTCGTTGAGCGGCTCGAGCAGGATCTGGCGGGGCACAAGAGGGAGACGAGCGGGCAAAGGCAGCAGGAGTGAGAGGCACATCGTTGGGACGTCGTTTGGCAGGCAAGCTACAACGGCCACAGGAGGGGCAGAGAGCAGGTGGGCGACCAACCAAGGGGGGGAAAGCACACCCGAGCTCACGGCAGAGGCCAACTACGATCCACGGCCCCGATCGTCACCGCCTGCCGCACCGTGGACTCGAACACCTCCACGGTGCTCTTGTGGCGGCAAACCTCGGGCAGCCGGGCGGTGGCCCGCTCGACCAAGCGGAGGTGCGCCTCGGTGCCCTGAGGAGCGTTGCGGCGTGTGGGCCATCATGGGAAAAAGTAATATTGCGCTGGGAGGGGGCCCAAAGCACGATGAGAGTGTCCCTCTGGCTTCCTGCCTTTTGCCTCGTGCTTACCGTAGTGGCTGTGCCCAACTACCACTACTGTCTCCAGCCCCTGCCCATGCCACCCTGCTTGCTTGCCTTGGTGGTGTGCCGGTGCCACATGGCCTTGAGAAAGGTGACGAGTACGACCAAGGTGAGGAACAAGTGCCACAGCAGCAGACCCGCGATGCCGACCGGGGCCGTCACGATGCCGACGGTGATGCTCACACGGCGGCCCCAGCCCAGGTACTCCCGGACCTCCAGCACTTGGCACACCCAGGTGTATGTTACGTTTGCGATGATGATTAGCAGCACGGCAATAGCGGGACCGGGCTGCTCGCCCCATGATTTGTAGCCGGCTACGAAGAGCAGGTCCTGAGGGCGCGGTCACGAGCAAGGGTGCATGGGCGGGGCCATGTGTAACAAGACCACCGGCAGCCACCTATCCCCCGCCCCCTAGCAGCAAACGAAGCCTGGCAGTTCGCCCACCCCCTTGGGCGACGGCACCCACCGACACAATGTCGAGCCAGAACAGCACCAGCACCACTCGCGGGTGCAGCGCATTCCAGATGGGCAGCCAGCCGGCCCACAGCGCGCGCAGCATGTCCCAGCACCAGTCGCCGGCGTCCAACATCGCCTCGTGCCAGGTGCGCTCCTCCTCAAACTCGCTCTCCCCGCCGGACTCGCTTGTGCGGCCGCCCTCGCTGGCGCCGCCGCCGCTAGCGATGCTGGCGGTGCTGGCCCGGGAGGCGCGGCTGGTGCGCGACGCGCGGCTCCTGCGCTTGGTGGTCGGTGGCAACGCTCCTTCCGGCACCAAGGCGAGTGCGTGCGCGTTGGCGCGCTGCTGCCTCCGCTGCCGGCGGAGGCTGCGCTGGCGCCGCTCCTCGCGCTTGGCGGCGAGCTGGACGTAGAGCAGGTGAGCCGGGATGGCGATGAGCCAGGCGAAGAAGCAGACGGCTAGCACAGGCACCCACAGCCGGAGCGCGACCATGCCCTGTGGGATGGGGTGTCAGCCACGGAGGCAAGCACAGGGGTTGGCGGGGCCAGGAGACTGCGGACAATGCTCGCGCACCGCAGCCCTACTAGGATGCAGGCGGTGCGCCAGGAATGGCATAGAAGGTTGGGGCCGGTGGGGTCTCGCGGCTTGAGGCCGATCATGCTGACGGGTCGGGGCTGGTGGGGTCTGGCAGGTGCGGCAGGCGCACAGGCCACAGCAGGTGAAATCGCCGACTCGTGACCGCCCCTTACCCGTGCCCTCTCGCCGCCATAGCACCACACGGCGGGGTCAGTCTGCCACTCGATGTACTGGTCGTGGACCTGCGGGGCGCCAGGTGCGACACGGAGGCCACCCACAACTCACATCCGCAGGCAGCAGGCGGTAAGACGAGGGCTCCAGGCAACTTCGCGTTACAGACGCCGGCACAACACCCGTACGTACCTCCATGTGGTTCATGGCGGCGGCCTCCCAGGGTGCCAGCACAGTGGCATTGTTGGTCGCCAGCTGCAACGCGCGCAGCGCCAACGCGTCACGATGCTGATCGATGGAGCCGCACAGCTCCACGGCGTCGTCAGAGTCCATGATTCGGTTGCCGGTGATGATGTTTTGCAGCGACGGAGGCGTGCGGTAGTCGATCTGACAGGGGGTTGGGATGGCAGGGATGGATGCGGCTTGCAGGGGTCGGGCGGCACGCACAGGCCATGCTGCCGCAGGGGCCATGGCGACATGGCAGCAGCTGGGCCGCAGGTGCGCCCAGCAGCAGGTGCGTTGTCGCCACACGCACGCCGCGCGCAGTCGTCGGCAACCCACCTGGGTGAAGGTCATGTGCCGCTCCGCCACCCGCTTCACCACCAGGTTCCAGTCCAGGTCCGAGCCACGCCACTCCACTTGGACCTGCAGCCGCCAAGCGGGGTGAGCCAATCCGGGCGGCCGCAGGTACGGCAGGCATGGGAGCCCAGCGTGCGTGGCAATGGCACCGCCCAGCCACCACTCGCAGCAGGTGGCCGCAAGGCTCACCACACCCTGCGCTGCGCCGCCCATGGCGCTTCTAGCCCCAGTGCCGGACTCGGCGCAAGCTCTCTGAGCGCATCGCTGCCCGCCCCTCACTTCCGCGCTTGCATGCCACGCCCGCTGCGCTCCTTCTCCGCACCCCAGCACCTTGCAATCGCTCCACCCACCCACCTCGGTCCCCGCGATGCGCAGCACGCTGACGTCCAGCTTGTGCTTGTACTGGCCCGTCAGTCCAGCGCAATCGGTAAAGTCCAACATGAACGAGCCACTGCGGTTGCGCGCAATCTGCTGCGCCGCCCTGATCCAGGAAGGCGGGATGTTGCCGCTTATGTCATTGTTGCCTGCGGACCGGGAGGACCAGGTACGAGGCTTCGGCGAGGCAGCGTTTGCCAGGGCGCACTCGTTCAGCCGACACATGCATGTGTGCACTGGGGGCCTGCTAGCAGGCCAGCTGCCACCCGCCGCACCCGATACGACGATGTCGATGCGGCCGAGAAGCTGTGACCAGTCGTCCGGCAGCGTGCCTCTAAGCAAGTTATCTGCGGCCGGTCAGCAGTGGGGAGGATCCAGGCACGGGGCGCTGCGCGTTGCAATATGGGTTCACACGCAGGGACACAGCCCCAGCCCCTGGCCCATGGTGCATGCCAGCGCGGGGGGCTTCCGCGACACGTAGTGGCCCAGCCGCACCTGACAGGTCGATGCGCGCCGCGTTGTTTGCGAGGGCCCTCCATGCGCTTGGCTTGGCATTCGCCTCGGCCATGGTCGGAAGCGTGCCGGACAAGAAATTGTCGGACAGGTCTGCGGGAGCGGGGCGGCGAGCATCACGGTTGACAAAACATGCGAAGAGGGCAGGCGGGGGCTGACAGCGGGCGCGCTGTGGCTTGGCGCGCGGCGCCGCTGCTGGCTGGGGGGTTGCCCGCACGCGCCCTACCTAGGATGAGCGTGGACTCGAACGCCGAGTAGGGCATGGCCTGCAGCGTGGCGCTCAGGTCGCCGCCCAGGTTGTTGGCCGCCCAGCTGACCAGGATGACGGGCACCGGCAGGTGCGGCACGGGCCCGACCAGCTCGTTGTCTGCGGGGCGGGGGGGAGCCAGGAGGTAGGGCCAACGTGCAGCGGCGAGGGGCGCGTCTGCACCACGCTGCACGTAACGGCGGGCAGGGCGTGCGCAGCAGCTGCCCGAGCGTACACCGGGACCTCAAGCCGTAGCACCGTGCGCAGGTACAGGTGCTCCACGGCACGCAAGTTCCTGGCAGACTTGACACGCACCCGACAGGTCCAGGTACGCCAGGTTGGCTACCGGCAGCGCGGGGCCGCTGGCGTTGCCGTTGCCGTCGGCCGGTCGCAGCAGCGACGCCAGGGCCTCGGTGGCGTTGCCAGTCAGCTCCAGGCCGGTCAGGGCGATGCCGGACAGCGTGTAGCGCTGCGGCGGAGGGCACCATGGAGACGCAAGCAGCCGAGTCGTCACAGGCCAGCACAGCCCCCACGCCTTGTCGTGGGTCGAGCCCGACAGCGCGCCGTACGCCTCGGTCCAACTGCCATGCCTGAAACGCAGCCGAGCGGCACAGGAGCTGCCAGGCCTGAGCTACGAGGGCCCCCAGCCCCGTCCAACGTACGGCGTCCTCGGCCGCACCTCTGCTAGCTGGCTGTTCTCATGTGCCAGCAGCCGCCGGCCCCGGGCCGCCACCGCTGCCGCGCCGGGCGGTGGCGGCGGTGTGGGCGGCAGCCCCGGCAGGCAGTACGCCAGCTGCGCCTCGCTGCGCGGCTCGAGGCTAGCGAGCTCCGCCCACGGGGCCAGGCCCGAGCGCAGCAGCCCCAGCAGGCTCTGCCTGTGTGGGGCGCCGGACTCGTTGAGCGCCACACACGTGGACCGGATGGGCGCCAGCTGGTCGAGCAGCTGCCCGAAGGTGGTGCTGTTGGCTCGCGCAGCCGGAGGGCTGGGCGGCGCCGGTGGCATCGGCGGGCTGGGCACGGCGTTGGAGTCGGGCGGTGGGCTTGAGCCACCGCCGAGTAGGCTGGCGACGTCGGAGCGCGCGTTGAAGGGCGGCGGCCGGGGCGGACGCGGCGGGCTGGGCGGGCGCGGCGGCGCGGGCGGCGCGTCGATGATGACCAGGCGCCTGGCCGCTTCGAGCACGCCGGTGGAGACCTGGGCGGGGCAGGGCGGGGGCGCGGGGCAGCAAGGTTGGTGACGTTGTTTGGCGCGCCGCCCCGGTTGCGGTCTACAAGATGTGGGGAGCGCGGGTGCACGCCACACGGCGAGGGGCCGCACCAGGTCGATGCCTCCCGGCCGTGAGAAGGAGGCGAGCAGGTCCAGCAGGTGTGGCTTGTCGAACAGGTTGCCCGGCAGCCAGGGCGGCACGGGGCTGTTGAGCGCAAAGGCCAGGCTGCGGTTGTCCACCATGGCCTGTGGGAGGCGGCAGGAGGGAGGTGGAGGCAGTCACGATCACACGGCAGACAGCGGCGCCAGACGAAGGGCGGTGAGCAAGACAGAGGCCCACGCAGCCAAGCGGGCTAAGGGGTGCGCTAACGTCCTGCGCGTGCTTTCCT
>BDDC01000164.1:6089-16168 GCA_001662425.1 Chlamydomonas sphaeroides | reverse complement strand
GGGGGGGGGGGGGGGGGGGGGGGGGGGGCGGTCGCGGCGGTCGCGGCTGGCCGGGTGGGGGCGGCCTCTGCGGCATGAATGCGGCGGGCGGGTTGCGTGGAGGGGGGCGCGATGGCCGGCTTGGCGGCACTGGGCTAGGCGGTGGCAGCGGCGGTGGCGGCGGTGCTGGGGTTTTACGCGGTGGCGTGCTGGGCAAGGATGGCGGGGGCGGGCCTGCGCCTGGTGGAGGAGGTGGGGGCGGCGGCGGCGGAGGGAAGGGCGCTTGGGGTGGTGACGGCGGAGAATCTGGGAATGAGGGCGGCGGAGGCGGAGGTGGAGGCGGCGGGGGCGGCAGAGACGGAGGTGCAGGCGGCGGAGGCGGCGGAGGCGGCGGAGGCTCCAGCGGCGCGTCGGGCCAGTCGGGTGTGTACGGCGGTGGCGGCGGAGGCGGCGAAGGCGGCAGGTCGGGCGGCGGTGGCATGTCCGGCGGCGGCGGAGGAGGCGGGGGTGGCGGTGGCGGAGGCGGAGGCGGCATATCGTCGTAGGGGAAATGGCGGCTGATGGATGCCATCCAGGCATACCAAACCAGGTCGCAGCCGGCCTGGGCATTCGCCTGCCGCCATGCCTTGATCCAGCTCTCGACTGTGGGCGGGTACAGTAGGCACGCGCATGAGCACAGCGGCAGCTCACGGCACACGTCCCGACAGCAGCCGTGCCGGGGCCAACCCACACGGCACCTCCAGCGATCCCCCGACGCATCTAGCGGCCAAGTGCGGTCAGCCACACCCAGCTGACCCCAAGCACACCCGCGGCAGCCGAGCAAGGCCAGCGCCAGCAACTGCCACGTGCCCTGGCGCTTCCTGGCACCGCCAGCATGCACAGCGTGCTGCGCCACCCGCCGCCATGCCCCCGCCCGTGTCCCGCCGCACCTGGCCCCGAGGCAGCCCCCATGAGGCACCACGTCATGTCCTCGGCCTGGTAGTCCAGCGGCTGGTAGCTGGAGGGGGAGGTGTACAGCGCCCGGGCCGTGGCCTCCGCCGCCAGACCCAGCAGCTGCCCGCAGCCGAGCCCGCCGGGCGCGCTGTAGCTGCTGCCCTGGTCCTGAAGCACACCCAGCAGCACCTCGCAGCGCTGGCTATAGCCGCCTGTTGGGGCCACCGGGTTAAGGGAGCAAGGCGACACGCGTGGACCCCTCGTGCGGCCCAGGCAGCGCAGGGGGCGGCGCAGGCAGCGACAGGCCGTGCATGGCGCAGTGAGCACCAATCCCGGCCGTGTAGACCCACCGGCCTGCTGCAGCGACCTCTGCCGGCTGCCGGCAACGCCGGTCTCGGCTCGCAGCAGCTGCAGATCCGCCTGACGCTCCGGGCCCTCCTCTCCCGCTCCATAGTCCGCCCCAGCGTCGGCGGCCGCCGCCTCGAACGCGTCGCCCCGCAGCTCCCGTCCCCGGCCCTGACCCGGCGCCTGCGCCGGCCCGGGCAGCTCCGAGAGTGACGGCCCTCCGCCGGGCCGCTCGGTCAGCAGCTGCGGCCCGCTGCCCTCCCAGTAGGGCGGGCTGTCCGCGCTGTCGGCGGTTGTGACGGCCACGGAGGCCATGAAGAGCGCCGCTCGGGCGCCGTTGTCGTCGGAGGAGGGGTTGCCCCAGTCTGCGGGCGGGCGACCGATGCAGGCCAAGGTTGCGGGCCGTGCACCCCGGACCTGCAAGCTACGGTGCCGGCGTTGCGGATGGCCACGCCGCCGCAGGCTACCCACGGTACGGCGTGGGTGGCTCCGCCCTTGTCCTATCTTGGCTGAGACCCCGCAAGCACCCCGCAAGCGACCAAACCACCAACTTGCAGGCACGCCGTCAACACCAACCCCACCCGGTCCGTGGCTGTCCCCCGAAGCCCACCTCTGCAGTACCGGTCCCCCAGCTGCACCGCAGCGGCCGGCGCCGCCTGGGCGTTGGCCGCCAGTTCATAGCTGCCGCTTGGTTGGATCTCGCGTGATCCGTACAGTGCCACGAAGCAGTCCCGTGCGGCGCCCGCCAGGAAGACCGCCTGGTACACCCAGCGGTACAGGCCCTGATGTGGGTCGGGGCATGTGGATTGGGGGGCAGGCTTGGGTCGCGGGACGAAGACCGGGACAGAACTGTCCCTTCTCGGTGGCGGTCAAGGGTCGCCGGGCCGCGCACTCACGTGCAGTCGCAGGCAGCCTGCGTCGCGCGTGTTCCCGATCTTCAGCTCTGCGGCCACGGGGACGGTCGGCCAGGGTCAGCAAGCCGGCGAGGATGCACCCGGCAAGGCGCCTCTGTGTGCGCACTGTGTGGGGCAGCGAGGGTGGCGGGCCCTGCCCCTGTCCGCGCTCACCTTCCTCCAGCGATGGCAGCAGCTCCTGTGTGAAAAGCCATAGCGACTGGTCGAGGGCAGTGCAGTAGCGCACCGCAGCCGGGTCCTCGTTCTTGCCGTTCTCGAGCTGGGGTGAGGGGGTGGGCAGGCCGCGGCCGGGGGTGGTGCGAGGAGCACAAGATCGCGTGGATCATGGCAGGCTCCATGCTGCGGGCGACACGGTGGCCCGCGCCAAGGGTGCAGGCGTCACGAGTGGCACACCAGCGCGCCGGCAGGACGCGGCTGGGAGCACCCCGGACTTGTGACGGGGTTTGGCAGAGCAGACCTGACTGGACGCAGACTGGACGCAGCCGCCAACCCCGCAGGTTGCGTGACGTCGCCAAACGGAGCTCACCCGCCAGTTCCTGAAGTCCTCAAACACCCATGACGATGTGCTGTCTAGCTGCCAAGACCACTCTTGCAGTGTGTAAGTGCTGTCATAGTCCTCGGCGGCGCTGCGGGCCAAGGGTGTCGCCGGGGGTGAGGCCGTTGCGTTCCTGAGCCCCCGGGGCAGGGTTCCACGGCGCGGCGGCCGAAGGGCCACTCCCGCCACGGCCAACAGTAGCTGAAGCCCCCTATGTTGGTACCGCGTGAAACTTCCATACCTGGCCAGCGGGAGCAGGCCGGCCAAGAGGAACAAATGGGTGACGTGAAGGCGCGCCCGTGACGCGCCGCAACGTCGCTCCGATGCTAGCACCATAGCAACGGCCAGGGTCGTCACCCTGGTAACAGCGTGCTCCCGCTGCCAATGGTGTGAGACCGATTACGAGCGGCGCCGCTTCAACGCGGTCGATGATGTAACATCATCTCATAGCGGCAGCAAACATAGGTGTTGTGGCGCAAGTATGTGTGGCGGCAGGCGACTGGCAACCGGTGCAAAACAGCGTGGGAAGGTGCGTGCACGCAAAGACGTCAATTGTTATTGAATAAAAGGCATGCGCATTAGACACACCGCAGCGTGACTGTGGCCTCGTAATGGGAATTCTGCTGCTGTCACATCGGCCCCGTACACGTCAAGCCTTTGCCCTGGGCCAATTCCCCTACATGACCACTGCGCATGCCATTAGACTTTACGCCATCGTAGGCAAGGAGTCCAAACCTGGCCGTCAGTCGTCCCGGCCTCATGCGCCCGCCAGTCTTACTTTCCCACTCCGCGCATAGACGCCTGCAGCAATGTGCGCCTCGCAATGAACGACCTTCACACCAGATGGCATTGCAGGGTCTCAATCGGATCGACAGCATTCGCGCCAGCACGAACTCCACCGACGCCCTCCCAGAAGGCCTGCTGCTTCCTAGTCTTCCCACAGCGAACGCATCGCCCACAGCTGGCACCTGTCCACGCGCACACCACCCTCCCCATCCGCGTTACCTCTCACTCCTCCTCCACCGCCACCGGGCCAGCCGCCGCCCCGCACGGCCGACATGCTCAGCGCCCACGCGCCGCTGGCCCCCACCCCCCCTCCGTCGCCAGCCCTGCTGCCGCCCCCCACCTCTTGGCAGCTATCCGGGTTGACGCGTGTCGTGAGCGCCTCGCCACTGCTGACAGCAAACAGCTCCATCAGGCTGTGGTCCAGGAGCAGCCGCAGCGCCAGCCCGTCTCCAGGGCCCAGGCGGGCCAGCACGCCGCCGACGCGGCGGCAACCCAGCGGCATCCCCGCCGCCTCGGCGGCAGCAGCCTCGCCCGTCTGGGCCGCTGCGGCGGGCCCGCCGTCAGCTGCCGCTGACGCGGCCTTGGCCGCTGCGTGCTGCACGGCGCCCCCAGATGAGGCCAGGTCGCCATCGCCTGCCGGTGCGGCCGCGTGGCCCCGGTCGCCGGGGGCGCTGTCGGCGGCGGCGCCAGCGCCGCCAATGCTGCTGGCGGCACCGCCAGCCCTGGTGCGCTGCAGCAGGCCGGCGATGGTGGCAGCGGAGCCGACGGTGGCGGCCAGTTCGCAAGCGGCAAAATCGTACGACAGCACGGCCGCCTCGCCGCTGCCGCCGCCGTTGGCGGGCTGGATGGCCAGCAGCCACGTGATGCCGTACGCCGGGCCCTCGGCTTGCCGTACGGTCAGCTCCAGGTCAAAGTGGCTCAGGCCGCTGGGATGCCTGCAGGGGTAGGCGAGCGGGTCGGCGAGCGGGCGTGCGGCCTTGCTCGCCGTGCGCCGCACCACAGAGCAGGCACGGCCCAGCGTTGCAGGCCCGTGGGTAGCCATCGCCGGCCTGCCCTCGACCCTGCACTGGCACCGACCCTGGCCTGGCGCCATCAGCCGCGCCCCGATAGCAAAGAACCCAGGCACTTACAGCACAAGCGGTGGACCGCCCACCGCCAGCAGCGGCGCCCCTCCACCGGCCCCGGGCGCCACCGCGGCGCTGCCCTCCACCGGGCCCAGCCGCAGCGCCGCCAGCTCCGGCAGCGGCTGCTGCTGCAGCACCACCGCCGGGTGCTGCACCTCCGTCGTCGTAGAGGCGGCAGCGCCACCAGCGCCGGCGCCACTGCCGCCACCGGCGCGGCCGCTGCTGTGCGCCCCGCCGGGGCCCAGGCGGCGGCGGGGCAGGCGGGTGAGCAGGCGCGGCAGGGAGATGGCGCCCGCGTAGGTGGCGGCGGGGGCGGGGGCGGTGGCACCATCGGGTCCGGGGCAGTGGCGCTCCCGCAGCCAGGCCCACATGACGACCCGGCCCTGAGGTTGGGTCGAGGGGCCGGAGGGAGGGTCACAAGGGGGGGAAAGGCGGACTGCGGGTCAGAGGACCCGACACCGTGAGCAGCGATCAGAACAACGAGGTAACGGCCGGGAATGGATGGCGAGCTGCAGGGCGCTTCGCTGCGGTGGCCGCCCTGCCCTGCCCTGACCCTGGACCACAGATGGCGGCCGAAGAGGGCAGCCCTGCGGCCCCCTCCCCACCGGCAAGCCCACCTGCGCGTCCCGCAGCAGGTTGGGTGCGTACAGCACATCGCCCAGGTCCAGCGGGTGCGGCCCGGCGGCGGAGCCCAGGTCCAGACGCAGCGGCCCGCAACCCCCGTCGCCGCCCTGGTCGCCCCCTCGCGCGCTTCCTCCATCTCCTCCCGCTACCCCGCCGCAGGCGAGCCTGCCCAGCCAATAGATGCTGCCGGTGACGCCCGGCGACACGCTGAACAGGGTGGCGTATGCGTCGTCGTCGTCGTCTTCGTCGCCATGGCGCGGCTTGTGTGTGGCGCCGGCAGGGCCCTGGCGGCCGATGCCGCTGGCGCCCAGGCCTGGGAGCGCGGCAGCGGCGGAGGGTGCTGCCGAGTCCGCCTCGCGCGCCCGCTCCGCCGACGCAACGGGCCCCGGTGGCGGCGGTGCAGCCAGGCCCGGCTGCGCTGCCAGGGCAGCAGCAGGCAATGCGCTGGACGGCTTCGCGGGCTCCGCCGGCGCGGCCTCAGCCGCCGCCGCCGCCACAGCCGCCATGTCAGCAGTACCCGCCGCAGCTGCGTCGCCCGCCTTCACCATGGCCATTGCTTCTGCGGCCTCCTGGTCCCGCCGTCCCGGCACCGTTGCCCACCGGCCCAACTCCTCCTGCTGCTCCTCCGGCGGCCGGCCCCAGGGCAGGCGCGCCAGCACGGGGCACTCCCACACCGCCCCCACCAGCGGGCCGGGGCTCTCACACAGCAGCCCGTCGTAGCGCCAGCCTGCGGGCAGAGGCCGCGAGCGGCAAATGGACCGCGAGACCGCCGTACATCTTGCGCTCCCTGCATCCGCTGCCCTGGCCCCTCTCCCGACTCGGTCGCGGCCTCCTCGCCGCACGTTGGGCCCCAATGCCCGGGCTCCCAGCCAGCCTCCCCGCGTGCCCCCGCCTGCCTGCCTCCCTACCAACGCACCTCCGCTCAGCCGCCGGGAGCGGTACGTGAGCACAGCGCCGCGCGACGCCGGGTCCATGGCGGGGCCCAGCCCCGAGCCCAAGGCCACCACCCAATCCCGCCCGCTCCCTCCTCCGCCTCCACAACCGCCGCCGCCGTCACCCTCAACGTCCTGCCCTCCTGCCGGGCTGGCTCCTGCCGCGGCGCCGCTGCCCGGCTCGCGGCGGGGCACTTGCAGCAGAAAGGGGTCCCTGAAGCAGTTGACGACCAAGGGGCCACGGCAGTAGGCGGCCGAGGGCGGCGCGGCGCGAGGGCGGCCCAAGTTCACAGTGGCGGGGGCCTTGGAGGACGAGGAGGAGGAGGCGGAGGAGGAGGAGGAGGAGGAGGAGGAGGCGGAGGCCAGCTCTGCTGGTGGGCCGTGCAGCCAGGGCTCCGCCTGCTTGACCCAGCAGACCAGGTCGGGGTCGTCTGCGGGAGCCGTGGGGCGGAGGGGTGCCACAGGGGTAGGAGAAGCAATAAGCGGGATGGGCGCTGTGTGGAAGGAAGCAGCGATGGATGCCGTTGGGCAGCGCGGGTCGCGGGCACGTGGGTGCGCCAATGGCGCATGCGGTGGCGGCTCTCACAGCAGCAGGGGCTCTCACAGCAGCAGCGGCTCTCACAGCAGCGGCGTGTGCGGGAGGCGGGCGAGGGTGCGAGCGGGGTGCAGGGGGGGGCCAACTGGCGGCCAGCTAGCCAGGTGCGGGCCGGCTACGGTGGCAGCGACGGCAAGAGGGCACAGGTGCATGGGCGGAGGCGGACTGTGGCTGGGGCGGCAAGGGTTGTGCTGCCGGGGGTGCGGAGGCCGCCTCACGCACCCGGGTCCTGGGCCCGGGCCAGCAGCTGGCGCTCCTCCGCCAGCACCGTCACGGTGGCCCAGTCGGCGGGCTCGACGGGCGACACGCCGGGGCGCAGCCTGGGCAGGGGGGCGGCAGGGAGGGCCTCTGTCCCACGCGTAGACAAGCTCGGCTGCGTGTGCAGTGGAGGCCCAGCAGCGGCCGCCAACCGAGGACCCGCTGCAGGCGACGCGCAAGCCGCCGCTGCACTGGGTGGCCCCGGCCTGGAGCAGCTGGATGCTGCCGGTGTCCCGCCCATAACGTCGGAGGGCTGTAGTGTGAACCATGATGTGTCTTCCTGCAGACAGCCCCCGCTCCGCGACGGGTTCATTCCTGCCTATCGCGCCCCCCCCTGCAAGGCCCCCCACCTGACGCCCGTGTACAGCAGCGTGGGCACCCCCGCCTCGTCCACCAGGCCGCAGCCACTGAAGCAGCCGTGCGCGTCGGGGGCGTCGGGGGCGGGGCCCGGCGTCAACGCCGGCGGCAGGCGGCGCCAGGTCACAAGGTTGCCGCTGACGGCGTGGCCCCAGGCCAGGCCCCAGCTCCAGTGCGTCTGGCTGGGCAGCAGCTGGTAAAAGCTGCGGCCGAGGAGAGACGGCAGAGCGGGCGGTGAGCGGGGTGCTCCGTGTGTGGCGAGCCGCGGGTGGGAGGCCGGTGCACGGCACACTTGTGCAGGGGCGAAGCGGGGCGCATGGAGGCGCAGGGGGCGCGGACATGCGGAGGCCGAAGCGCAGAGTGCGTGGTCGGCAGGGTGGGGCGAGGGGCCATGCGTTTCTCGGCACTGCCATTGCGTCCCGGACCCACACATTCTCACAGGTGGTAGCGGCCGCGATGGAATAGAGGGCCGTTGGGGTCGTTCACCTGCGGTGGATGGCGGGTAGGGGTCGGGAAGCTCACGCGTGGGGCGTTTGGCGCCAGCGGGGTCTGCTGGCCGCAGTGCCTCTGAGCCTCCATTTCAGAGCGCGCACCCAGCCCTCGGGCGCGCCCAGGTGGAAAATAGGCCGAGCCATTGCCGCAGGGATCCACGCTGCGACCCTTGGGTCAGCGTGGTCGGAACAAAGGACCAGCCGAAACGGGACCGACTGCAGCACCTATCGCCTTGAGTAGTATGGATATGAGGTGACCTGTGGACGTCGTCTCTGTTGGCCCCTTCGCAGGCGTCATTCGCGCGGGACCCGATCATGCGCTGGGTCCGTTTCGCGTGTAACTGGTACTATTGTTGCCTCGGATCGCTACTTACTACTTGTAACAGAGTTTCGGGCCCTGTCGTGGCTCGCGAGCGCCATAGACCTAAGAACCCTTGCTGCGAGCAGACACGTCAGGCCTCGCACGCACTGAGTAAGCACGCCAGCATGAGACGACGTGGGAGGCTTGCGTTCGGACTTGCGCTGGCGACCGCTGGCGCTGTCGCGCTGTGGGTGTGGCGGAAGCGCGTGAAGCAGCAGCTCGATGGCTTCGCTCGTACCGCCCACGCGGCTATGCGAGACATAGGCAGGCGCGTGTTGAAGCCCCAGGTACGATAGGGACAGGGGCTGGCGACTGTTGAGGTCCTGCGCGCTCTTTATGGGCTGCATGGACCGACCCGCCCTCACGACAGCTCGTGCCCTCGGCCCGCAGCCAGCAAACTCTCACGCGGCCAAGGCCAAGCCGGTCGCCACAGGTCGGTTGCGTGGGCCTGCAGCCAACTCCTAACGCTCGCGGCGCTCACGGGCTGCCTGCCTCGGCCCGCACCAAGCCCACCTCTCTTCCTCCCTCAGCCCCAAACCCCTGTAACCCCGCCCCCCCGCCCCCAGGCCTGGAACCACCCGAGGCCCGCCCACTGGACACCGTTCAGCAGTTGCTCGCCTGGGCGCCGGCCACGCCCTCCACCTCTCCCTCCCCCGACCCCTCCGACCCCGACCTGCCCTTCTGCCGCACCTACAACGCGCCGCTCATGCTGCCGCCGCCACCGCCCGCCGCTCCGGCCGCCGCGCCCTCCGCCTCTGCCGGCGCCTCCGCGATGCCCGCTGCCGCTGCGCCATCCTCTGGCTCTGCCCGGCCCCGCCTGCTGGTACGCGCGGGGTCCTCCTGCCGCCGCTACACTGCAGCGTTACACACGGAGGCCGTAGCATAGGCCTCGGTGGCCCAGGCCAGGGAGTCTTGTCGCCATGTTGTCTCACCCACCCTACAACCCTTTAAATTGACCCTAAAAGTAAACACACGCCTCCACCCACCCACGCCTGCGTTAGGTGTGCCACGACATGATGGGGGGCTACCTGGCGGACAGGCTGGTGCAGGGGGCCGACGACCCGGGGGCCTACAGGTGGGGGGGGAAGGAGGGCGGGAGGTGGGGTTGGGCGGGTGAGGGGCCTGCAGGTGCGGGGGACGCCGGGGTTGGGGCGGGCTGGGGAGGGCCTGAGGCGGGGCGATGGGCCGCGCCCCTGCGGCCCTGCGCTCCGTGGGAGGGAGGGCACCTGGTCGGACCCAGAACTGCATTGCGGGCCTGGGGCCGCGCTGGCGCGGCCCCGCCAGCCAACCCCGCAGCCCGCGGCAGGCGGTCGCCTCTCATGCCAGGCGCCATGCATGCGGGCTGTGGCGCGGGGCGCGGGGCCCGCTGCACCTGCCCTGCCCTGCCCTGCTGCGACGAGCGCCCCCCCCCGCCCTGCAGGCTGTGGCAGTGGCAGCAGGTGGACGCCTTCATCTACTTCAGCCACCACATGGTCACACTGCCGCCGCCCGCGTGGATCGCGGCCGCGCACCGCAACGGCGTCAAGGTGGGGTGCCCAGCGGGCTGCCAGCGTGACAGGGGGCTGTGCCGGGATGGATGGGGAGCCGCGCTGCTGGCCTGCCGGGGCAACCGGCGGCAGCTGGCCGGAGCAACGGCGCTGAGGTGCGGCCACTGCGGCGGCCGACGAAGGTTTTGTTGTTGTTCTTGTTGTGGCGGCCGACGGAGTGCGCTTCTGGCCTGGGGCTGTGAGGCCTGGGCCTCACTGGGCCTTGGGTTGCCGGTCGCGGCCCCTGGCTCGCCGTGGGCTGTGGGCAACACCGACGGCCCCGGTCGTGCTCCCAGACGCAGCGGGCCGTGCGGTCCCA
>BDDC01000163.1:728-95286 GCA_001662425.1 Chlamydomonas sphaeroides | reverse complement strand
TGGTGAGCAGGCTGGAGCTCGAGCACCTGTCGTGGCTCGTGGCACGAGAGCCCAGGTGCTAGCATGAGGTGGCGCCCTCAGCAGCAGGCGCCCTCACCGGCACTGTTGCGTAGTTGTCGGTGTTGTCGTAGTTGCCGTTGAGGTCAATCGAGTGCTGGGGCGCGGCCGGCTCGGTAACCTGCGAGGCGATGGACCAAGGCAGGGTTCAGGTTTCGCAGGAGCGTGTCTGCTGTGCGAGCACCATTGCGATGCGTAACGCTATAACGCACGCGAAAGTGCTTGCGTGGTTGGCGGTGAAGGGGCTGTGCGCAGGCGTGCGCAGGGGCATGCGCCGCATCGACAAGCTATCGCTGCCCAAGCTCGAAGGAGCACTCCCACCTGCTCCGCGGCGCACTCCTTTACTTTCAGCTGAGCACGTAGCATACTCTGCTGGCTCCTGGAGCTGCGCCTGCGAGGTTGGCAGTGCGCGACAGCTTTCCTAAGGGGCCAGGACGTCACGGCCTGCTATGCAGAGGTGCATCCTTGCGGAATGCACTAGTGGTCACGCTTGTGGGTGTCGCGTCTCGTGCAGTTTTGGCCGGCGCCAGTAGCGTTCTTGTGCTTCCCCGCCAAGCTATCGCGACGGCCCTTCCCAGACTCGCCGCTTGCTTGGCAGCACCCAGTAGATTACGCCACACATAATGACGGCGGCCGTGAGGACCAGAGAGGCGGAAACAGTGGAGTTCATCGTCGAAGTCGAGTTCAGTCCGCACCACGTAGGCGAATTGGACGGGCTACCGTGCTTGAGCGTAATGGAGGATGTCGTTACGCTTGGTTCATAAGCTGGGGAACTGGACTAGACGGCTGGGCAAAGCTTGAGACTGGAAGCGCCATGGGGCCTGTGCCGCGCCGTACGCCACGTCAAGTAACCCCTGGCCTCGCCACGCCCCACTTGCAACCGCCCCACCGCGCCCCCCCTCCCCCTCGCTCGTCTCTCGCCGCCCTTTCCCCCGCCGATGTGCTCGCTCGACCGACAGCGCTGCTATCATGGTAGCTGCAAGGCTGCTACTAAGCTACCGCAAGCTGGATTGGGTTTGCTCGCCACCAGCGATGTGCACGGCGATGCCTCAGGTGCGCTGTGCCGGTTGTCGGTCGACGGTCGCTGGTTGCAGGTCCCTTCTTGTCTCCACGCGACACCAATTAGCTACCCCGCTATCCTACGGAACGGGAGGCGTGTGGAGGAGCGCTGGGAAGTGGCTGGAGACCCCTTTCCATCAGCAGGTCCTATCCAGCGTCGCTGAGTGCCGAGTAGCGCCTCTGACTCATGCACCCTCCGCTCGCGCTCGAGGTTACTCTCCGCTCTTACAGCAGTCGAGACTAATAACCAGGGGACTCTCCCCTGCTAATAACCATAGCTAAGATTGCCGGTCGCCGCGCCTTGGATCCCTAGTGCCTCATCCCAGCACCCCAAGGTAGCAGCAGGGCAGCCGTCCTCCGTCACCCGCCCGAAGGGTCATATGTGTACAACTACCGCCCGGTGGTGGGCGTGGGGGTCCGCCCCAGACACGCCTGCCCTCCTGAATACAACGACACGTGTTACACACAAATCGTAACCAATTCTATTTCTATTTCTACAACTACCGCTCACCCAATGAAACGTCCTCGCTGTCAATGCAAGTGTCCATGTCACCCTCCTTACACATTATCTACGCCGGCCGCCGTACGAGCTTCCCCCGTGTCGTATGATCTACGCCGCCCGCCGTACGAGATCGTGCTGCCTCCGCTGCGGCGCCGGCGCCGGCGACCGCGGCAGCGCGGCTGCTGCGCCCGCCGCCTGGTGCCGCTGCTGACGACAGAGGCCAGGAGACCGAGGGACCCAGGGCCGGCGAGCTGCCGTCGTCCCCTGCTGCAAAGGAGCAGCGGCCGCCAGAGCTGCGCGAGGAAAAGCTCCCGTCGGCAGCCGCGGCCTAGGCTGGCGCCGCCCGGCGGCAACGACGATGGCGGTGGCGGGAGGCCGCCGCGCAAGTCACGGCAGGGGTTATCGTTGGCATTAATCGTTGGCATTGGCATCGCCCGCGGGCGCGCTGTGGCGAGCACGGCGGCTGGGTACGAGCGAGGGCTCAAAGGCAGCCGCGGCCCGTCTTCCGTGATGGCCCATCGATCGTGTTGCGGGGTGCTGGCCCTCGGGGTCTGCCGGCGGGATGCCGACAGCGGCGGTCGTGGAGGCAGCGCGGGCGGGCAGCGGCCGGGCCATGTTTTAGGGGGGGCGGTGCCGGTAGAAGAGCTGGGTCGTCTGGGCGGGGGCCGCGCGGGCGCGGGTCGTGGCGCCGGGGCCGCAGCGGGTAGCGGCGGCGTGTTGCGGCCGGCGCTGCCGCAGCGGCGGAGCAGGCGCATGGGCTTGGCGTCGGTTGGGATGGCGGCCCGACCCTTGTCACTGACGCTGCGGGCCAGGGCGCGGTCAGGGCCGGGCCAGGGCACGGGCGGCTGCGGCGTGGCCGCGGCTGCGGGTGCTTCGGCAGGCACAGGGCTGGCCGGCGGCTGCGGCGACTTGAGCAGGAGCAGCGTTGCCTGCGGAAGCAAGAGGGGAGCAGGAGCGGACCCGGTCTGTGGAGCGGTGTGAAGACAAAGAGCACTAGCGTTGTCTGCGCTGTCGCGCCCCGTGCTTGCTGTGTGCCTGCTTGCCCTCTACCCCAAGCGGACCCCACCTCGAGCTCCCTCCACGGCTTGCTCGGGATCAGGGTGTGGGCTTAGGCCTGGCAAGGCGGCGCTGCCAGGAACGCCAGCAGCTCACCCATGTCGTCGGCCCGGGTGGCGGCGGAGTCCTCGGCGGCGGCGGGTCGTCTAGCGAGTGGGGCGGGCGCGTCGCTCTCGCGGTTTGGCAGGGGCGCCTCGGCAGGCGCGGCCGTGGGCGGCGTGGGGGCGCAGACCAGGGGCGCCGCGGAGGGGCCGTCCGGGCGGAGCGGAGCGGGCTGGTGCGGCGTGTGCTCGGCGGCGGACGAGTCACGGGCGGAGGCGGTGGCGCAAAACAGCTGCAGGCTAGGGAAGCCAGGAGCATGTGCCTGGCCACCGTAGAGGGTGAGCATACCATGCCCACAGCCCACTCGGCTTTGGCACAGCCCTCGGGTGGGCTCCGACCCCACTGTCGCCCTACCTCCTTAAGTCACGGAGGGTCAAGCCCGGTGTACCTTAATGTATTCTATTCACAGCCCTCGGCGCCGACATGTCTGCTTACCTCGCGGCGCGTGGCTTGCGGCAAGCCAGACTTTGCTGCATACCTGCGTAGTCGCTTTGCCTCGCGCCTGCGCGCAACGGGAAGGGCAGGCAGCGCGGCAGCAAGGGTCAGGAACGTAGGATGCCATGGTGCGTGGGTAGAATTGCCCACCAGTAGCGTGTGGCAAAACCGCTAGAATTGAATGTGCAGTGACCAACAAAGTGCTGATGCTATGCTCAGGAGGGACTCTGGCAATTGTCCGCGAACCCGTCCCGACGTTTGCATGTCGCCTGCGCATGTGTTCTTCCGCGCACAGCCCAATCGCAGGTCGGCGCCCAGCAGAGCGATAGCAAGGAGCAGAACCATACCAGGTGTGGATCCGCCTCGCCGGCCGTTGTGACCGGTGTAGTCAGGTGGACTGTTCACGGCTGACAGAGAAGTGGTCACTGGTAGGATTCCCGTAAGCGAAAAGTGTCAAGCAATGTGTCGCGGATCAGAAGTACACAGCGCTCAAGTGTTACACAGCTCAAGTCTGGGGCTCGGCTGCCTGCAAGGCCTGGGGTTGCCCGTAGAGCCATGAGCGCGGCTGGCACGGGCTGCCAAGGGCGGGCGACCAACGCCCCTCGCGTCCTGGCAACGCCGCCCCACCCTGCGCTCGCAGCAAGCTCGCGCTTGTACTGTAGCGCGAAGCGATTGCCGTGGCTCAGCAGCAGCGCCGCTGGTGCCGACCGCCGCTGCGGCACCGCCGCGCAAGTCGCGCCGCGCGGCCGGCCCGATGGCACGCCGCGCAAGGGCCGCAGCGCTACCAAGTGCCAACCTACGCCCGACTAATGACAGCATAAGCTCCTGAGCCGTACAAAAAGGCAGGCCAACCGGTTCCGGCCCAGCCATCAATCCCACTTCCTTGTGCTTGCCTTGCCTCATGGCGCACTCGCACGCAGGGGATCCCCAGCTAGCACGTGCCCGCATGGCAGCTGGTTCTTGTCCATCAGCCAGCATGTCCCAGTTGCTTCGCACACGCCAACAACCAGCAGTACGTTGTATCTATGCCACCCCACATAACTGTAGAGAGGGGCAGGGCCGCGGATGCGGCCCGAATCCTAGCATAAGAGACAGGCGGTGTTCAACGCGTTACCAAAACGGCCCCTGACGGAGGCCCCACAGCCCGTCTCAGGTTGGTCCTACCGGTAGAGCCAAGCGCACCCAAACATAGCGCCATCCTGCTCTCAACAGCGGCCCCGAGCCCCATCACCCGCCGCCTCACTTCAACCCTGCGGTTAGGCTGCGTGGCTGCCGTGCTGCCCGGTGGCGCGGGTGCTAGGGCGCGGGTGTCGCCCGCACAGCAGCCCGCAACAAGAGATGGTATGGTCCGGCCGCATGAGTGAAAACTGCCCGGTACCTACCTGGCAGTCAGCGGACGATCGGCATGTGAGCGCCTGAAGATGTATTGCAGGCGCACTGGCATAGCCATAACGTAAACGACAGACTTATATCACGAGGGGACACCCCACATACGAATACATCTGCTCTCAGTCGCTTTGCACGGCCGCAAGCCCGGACATTATCCAAAACCTCAACATAAAAAAGCCACCATCACAGTCACCACCACAAGGCCCCCTCACAGGCCATGGATGCGCAGCGGCCCAGGCCGCCCGCCCGACATTGGCCGCGGCTCGGGCGCCAACCCAGGGCTCCGCCAGCCGCTCTGCGGCCGGCCGCCGGCGCCGCCGCTAGGCGGGTCCCCAGCCAAGCGCGCGCCCCGACCCTGACAGCGGCGCGCCGAGTCCAGGTAGCTGCTGCTCGACGGCGCCGTCGGGCTGACGGCACCAAAGCTGCTCACCACTGCCGCCAGCACCCGACTGCCGCCGCTGCTACCAGGGGCCGTGTTCGCGGCCGCCGCGGCGGCGGCGGGGGCGGCGACGGGCCTGCCGCCGCCGCCGCTGCCGGCCTCGCGTGGCGGGCGGCCGCCGAAGTCGCTGAGGGGCCGGCGGGGCGGCTCGTCGTCGCCCTGGCGCCCCGGTGTGTGATCGCCGGGGCAGGTGGAGGGCGGCGAGCTGATAATGGAGGACGAGGACCGCCAGGGCGCACCGCTGTAGTCGCTGCCGGCGTCGTCGTCGGCGCTGCTGCTGGCTCCGCTGCACTGGCTGCCGCGGCCTGGCGCTGGGCTGCACAGGCAGGGTTCGAGGGGGAGGGCCGGCGCCGCGGCTGCGGCGGCGGTCGCGGTGCTGCCGAGGGGCGGGCGGTGGGGAGGCACGGCGACGAGCAGCGCGGCCGTTGGCGGTTGCGCCGGCGTGGCGGCAGCGCCTTCAGCGGCACGATGCTGCCGCCGGAGCAGCAGCGACGGGTGCTGCTGCAGCAGCGGCAGCGGGAGCGGTGGAGTGGCCAGCGCGGGCAATGCGTTGCCGTTGCCTGGGCTCCTGCCCCCTTCCAGACGGCCTGGGCTCCCGCCCTCTGCCATTCGGCCTGGGCCCCTGCCGCCTGGCGGACGGCCTGGGCTCCTGCCGCCTGGCGGACGCGGCCAGGCAGCACCGGCCTGTGCGGTCGAGCCGGGCTCTGGCGTGAGGTCAGATGGTGGCGTCCGCCGCAGCTGCGGCAGCTGGCCAGGCCAGGGCAGCGGCTGCGGCTGTGCCGCCCGGGGCCCGGCGCCGCGGGCATTCGAATGGGCTGCAGCCGGCGCCCACGCCGACTGTGGCCGCCGGCGCCGTGTGGTGGAGTGGCCCAGCTTCGCGTTCAGATTCTGGGTGGGGAGGCGCACATAGGTGGTGGCCGAGGGTTGGTGTTGCAACAGACAAGCGGCAGGCTTGCGCGTGCCGTGGAGGGGCCGTTTACGAGCTCACCTCGATGAGGCGTGGCGGCATGGGTGGAAGGAAGAAGGGTTCATGGCATGCCGCTTGCAGTGGTGGCTCCATCCAGTAGCTATCCAGGGCAGCCGCGGCGGCCGTGTCATGATGCGACGGGGCCAGCCCATCCGGCGGGCTCGTCCACCAGCCGTCGCGGAGGTTACATGAGGCTCCCTCCTGTGTGCATGTTTTCATGTAAGTTGATAAACTGCGGGTCTCTTCGCGCACGGGCGAACTGTTGGGGACTCGCTTGCAAAAACCTTCACCTGGTTCAACGCGACGTCCGAGTACGTCGTGACGGCTTGAACAACATCGCTGTCCCTCGCTTGCAACAGGCTGTGGGCCGGGAGGTTGAATGGCTTTGTTGGAATTGCGCCCACAAGCATGGTCAGCGCCCCCGCCACGCGACGCCGGCTAAGCTGGCGAAGAAAAAGCTGCTTGTCCAAATATGTGAGCTTGCAGCGCGACACCGTGCGGCGAGGCTTCGCGGCAGAGGAGCTGCTGCACGGGCAAGTTGCTCACCGTGCAACGCCGTGCAGCAGCAGTCCAATAAGCAGACCTCCTAGGATAAGCGCGTCGAGCAGCATGTGGTCGTGCAGCCTCGCGCAAGGGAGTTGACGAATTCAGCGGAAGTTGGTGTTCGCCTCAAGACGCAGAAGGGCTTGACATGCTCATGTATGTGTGGCTTGTCAGCGTGTAGGAGTGCTGCCAGCATCAGTGGCTGGACGAATGGCCCAGTTCAAACCCCGCTGCACACTTCGCTGCACGCTTCGCCGCGCAGGTCCTCCGGACTGGCTGCCGATGGCGCAACCAATCTTTTTTGACCTTCTCGCATTCGCAACACGCATATTCCGCACCAAAAGCCGTGCTGCGCGCTTCTCGTCCTGCCATGACTACCGTGGCGACTACTGACACAGCCCGCTCACAGCCGTCGCTGGCCACACACCCCTTTCACCCCCCCAAACTAACCAACACGATTTCCCAGATGCACACCGCAGCTAAACCCCTTCCCTTGCCGCCGCTATCGCTTCCCGCCTCCCGCCACGTCCCGGAACGTGCACGTGGCCTCGTCGTACAGCAGCGTGTAGTCGCCCTGCGCGCCGCTGGTCTTGTTGCGGGCCTGGAGGTAGCGAGGGCAGCGCAGCAAACAGCACACGAAGATCACACGACGTAATAACCCATTGGCGTCACAGACTTGTCAAGTCAGCAGCCCCGGACCCCAGGAGTCGGCCCCGGCATAGCCCTAGCTGGCCCACCGTGTGGATGCTGCATGTGCACCCGCTACGTCGACGCGGGGCCAAGTGTTGGAGAGCAAGGCGCAGGCCGGCTGCAGGCCGACAGGGGCCACGGCCCCACCTTGAGCACTTTGATGAGCGTCTCGTTCTCGGCCCACGGGATGTCCACCCGCCGTCGCGAGCCAGCGATCCGACCGCTGGCCACGGCCTCGCGCTTGCGCTCCGCCGCATCCCGGGCCGCCTTTGTGTACCTGCGGGCGCAAGTAGTGGGCCGGCCCCGGCCGAGGGGGCGTCAGCGAAACGGCGCGTTTAGGCAAGCATGACGAGGCTCCATGCGGCATCGCCACAAGCAAGGGGCAGGCGAGCTGCCTAGCCCCTTGCTGTGCCCGCTTGTAGGCCCCCGCTGGCTGCACCGACGAACGGAAGAGGCAAGGGCCACGGGCGGTCGGCACTCCGCGGAGTGCAACGCAACACGCACGGGCGGCCAGCAACCCCGCGGGCAAACGCAACGCAGCAGCAGCGGCGGCGGCACCGCACGCACGCCGTACGCGCGCCGTACCTGTGTACGACGATGCCCATGTCGGCCTTGTTGTACCAGTGCGCCGAGCCGCTGATGTCGTACATGCTGGGCGGCGAGCCGTCCCAGTCGGCCATGGCGTGCGGGTGCGCCACCAGCCACACGTGCACGCCGTAGCGCTGCGCCCAGCGCTTGACCTGCAAACAGATGCCAGAGGGCGGCAGAGCGCGGCGGCGAGGGGTGCTACTACGGCTCAGCAAGCGGCCGACCCGCATGCTCGCAGGTGATGCTGCAGTGCGTTACGCACCGCGTCCCATTACTGCAGCGGCTGCAGCGGTGCGGACCCCAATCATACAGGCATCGCAGGAACCCGTGCTCGTGTTGCATCGGCAACATCGCGACACACATCATGCACTGGCGCCGCGCACCTGGCTGAGCAGCCAGCTCACGTACTCGGTCTCCTTCATGGCGCCGCGTTCCTGGTGCAGCTCGTTGAAGGGGTCGATCACCAGACCCCGGATGCCGTATCTGCCGTACAGGGAGCAGCCGCACACCTTGCGGCATGCATACCATCGGCAGGCAGCGCGGAGCCGGCGCGCGCCAGCACACCCGCCCGGCCGCCCGCCAGCCGCTGCCCCCGCCAACCCTCGCTCGGCGGCCGCACGCGATCAGAGACCGCACCCGCACGCACGCCCTCACCCCCGACCTCGTGACGGCCCCCACGACACACGCCTAGGCCCTTCCCACACCGCCGCACGCACTTGTACACGGCCTGCGTGGCCTTCTCCAGGATCCAGGTGATGTCGCAGGGCCGCCGCGCATCCGCCAGTAGCTGCTCCGCCAGGTCCTCGTCCACGCCGCCGATGCCGGCCAGAAGCCCGCCGCGCTCCTCGCCCTCGCCGCCGTCCTCGCCCTCGCCGCGCTCCTGGGCGGCGGCCGCTTTCATCTGCGCGTGGGCGACAGATCGAGGCAGCGCCATGCGAGCAGCTGGGGTTGGGGCAGCTGGGCTATGCCGGACACACGAACACATGTGGGACCGGCAAGGCGCACGTCCCCTCGGCGCCGCCCTCTGCCGCACGCCCACGCGACTCAGCCGCCCGGCCAGGCCGCCGCTCGCCTGCGCCAGGCGCTCCGCCAGCTGTGACGCCGCCGCCTCGTCGGCCATGTCGGAGTGGCGGATCAGCACAAAGTGCTGCGACACCCAGCCCAGCGCCTCCAGCAGCTCCGCCTCCGTCATGCGCGCGTGGTCGGCCCCGAACATGGGCTTCTCTGCGGTTACGCATGGCGCAGCGGCGGGGGCAGCGGCGGGCAACGGGCGACGTGCGCTTCAGCACAGCTGCAGCCGGGTGTCCGGGGTCGCGAGGCGCACGCACGCGGTCTCTAGGTTCCGGGTTGCGGCCACGTATGGGCTGCAGTAGCCCCTGCGGCGACAGGTGCTGCGGGCGGGCCAGGGGCGGATCGCCAACGCACTCGCCGTGGGGCAGACTTGGGGCGGCGCCAGAGGCGCGGCGCGTGTTGGGTGAGGTGTGATGTGCGCGCAGCGGGTGCTGCGCAGCGCTGCCGCAGCCATGCCACTGGAGCGCCGGCGCCACGGCCCGCGGCCCGCGGGCTTGGTACTCACTGGCGGCGAGCTCGATCAGGTTCTGCGCGTGCTTGAGCACGCTCTTCTCGAAGCTCGCGAACGCGATGTTCCACTGGCCGGGGCCCTCGGCCAGCTGCACTGCCAGTGCGTCCAGCCAGTGGCTCTTGCCGCTGTTGGGCACCCCTGCGACGGCCATAGGGGTGCGCAGCGGGGGCGGGCAGGGCGGTCAGGTGCTGGTGCTGGTGCTGGTGCTGGTGCTGGTGCTGGTGCTGGCGCTGGCGCTGGCGCTGGCGCTGGTGCTGGCGCTGGCGCTGGTGCTGGTGCTGCCACTGCGATCAACCTTGCTGTGCCACAGCGCCCCGCCGCATCCCACTCCTGTCAACTTTCGTCGCCGAGCGCTCGTGTTTGCAGGACAGCTCCACACAGTGCCACCCATGCTACCGTGTCGAGGCACAATCAAGCCAGGGCATGCCGCACGGGGCTTGCAGCCCTGAGCCTATCGATGGACACACACGGCCACATACCCGTGACGATGGTGAGCTCCCCCGGCGCCACCTTGTAGATGTCGTCCATGCCTTGCCAGCCCGTGGATACGGCGGCCGAGGAGGCCTCCTGGCCCTGCCAGTGCCGCACCAGCTGGGTTGGGGGCAGCAGGAGGGTGGCAGCGGGAGGGCGGCAGGAGGGTGGCAGCGGGAGGGCGGCAGGAGGGTGGCAGCGGGAGGGCGGCAGGAGAGCGGCAGGTGGGCAGGTCGGCGAGGCGAGGGCTGAAGGGAGCAGCAGCGGCGGTCGCAGAGAGTGAGGGAGAGGCGGCAAGCGGAGGGCCGACAGTGAGATCGTCGTCCCACTGCGAAAGCACCGAGGCAACTCACTGCTCTCTTCCCTCGGCCCTGGCCCGACCGCGCCCCCGGCCAGGACGAATCCAACGCACCGGCCCGCGTGGCCACGTCCGGCCGCTGCCCTCCTGATACCCTGCCGCAGCCCCTGCCGTACGATCACACCCGTTGATACGGCTTCACTCGACGCCCCGCTGCCGTACCTCGTCGAACAGGCCGCGGACGTCCAGCAGACCCCGGACCGGGTACGGGCGGGCGTACGACAGCACCAGATCCTGCAGCGCCGCCCGCCCGTCGTGCATCAGAACATCCGATGCGCACGTGCGCAGCAAGATGGCGGGCTCTGTGACGTCATCGCCACCCACGTCAGCAGCCGGCGGCGGCGGCCCGTTCGCCAGGACCACGGCGGTCGAGCCGCCCGCCGCATGCGCCGGCTGCCACGCCCGCTGCCGTACAGCCGACTGCACGTACTGCGTTCCGTACGACGCCGCGGACCTGAACGACGCCGCGACCGCGGCCGCAAACTCGTCCGACAGGTAGTCGGCGCCTTCCTCGCTGTACTCGCCGTACGGCTCGCCGTGCTCGTCGAACTGCTGGGGGTGCTGCTGCTGCTGCGCCGCCGCCAGCTGCTGCTGCTGCGCCTGGACCAGCTCTTCCACGACGGCACTGCTGGGCGGCAGGTCGTGCAGCTCGGCGGGCCAGTCCAGGGTGAGGCAGCGGTGGCGCTTGAGCTCGGAGGCCAGGTACTGCGGGCGCCGTGGGAAGGGCGGCCGAGTACGTCAGATGCGCATAGCTAACGACTTCAGATGCGCACAACAAGCTGTCATACTGTAGTCTTGATGCATTGAGTATCGGAGCTGTAAAGTGAGGAAGCGGCGGCGATTGGGCTCGCTGGCCAGGTATGGCTGGGTGCGGCTTGGGGGCACGGGGCGGGAGGGGCGCCATGGAAGGGGTCTGGTACGTGCGGTGCTAGGGGCGGGGCGGGAGCGCCGGCAGACAGGCACAGGAGCGCGAGGGTTGGGCTTACGGCACGAGCATCGGCGTGGCTGGAGTCCGGTGTGACGGCGGGCAAGGGGCCCAGGGAGAGGAAGGCAGCCATGTCCCCGGGCTTGAGCGCGTTCGCGGCCCTTCCGCAGCTCCCGGCCGCTCACCTCCGCCAGCATGCGGCTGTCCGGGTCCGACTTGAGCGCCAGCGTGACTCGCACCTCGCGGCCTCCCACGTGCGCCGGCAGCGGGAACAGCACCTGCAGCGCCGCGGGGCAGCAGGGGAGGGCAGGGGACGGGAGGCCAGCTCGGGCCGACGCGTGGTTGAGCACTTGAGCGTGGTCGAGGGGAGCGGCGACTGAAGTGCGAGGCGGCGTCGCCCGGGCAACGGTGACGGCTATGAGGTTGGTGCGCTGTTGGCATTCAATGTTGGCAGCAAGCGACCCTTGCAAGTTCACATACATGGCCACATAGAGCACATGACCACAAACAACATCACATCATGCGCTGCGTTGAAGTTTCTGGTATCCGTTTCGTGTGCCGCACCGTGCTGCTGCATCGCAGGCAGTATGCATCAGAGATGTGCTGTGATGACATCAGTTATGACACATGCCAACACGCCTGGTGGCCGCACCTCGCTGCTGCATCGCAGGTAGTAGGTGGCGGCGATGGCGCTGCCAGGCGGCGGCGGCGGCTCGCGGGCGTGCAGGCCCGCCGCGCCGCCGGAGGCCGCCGCGTCCCGCGCCAGGCAGACCTCCTTGAACGCTCGCACGGAGCCGGGCGGCAGCGACACCACGTTGGGCACCCCCGCCTGGACCAAGGAGCATCGGCGGGCGCGACATGTGAGGCGCGTTGGCACTAGCAAGCGGGGCATCCGGCGCAGCGTGCGGAGGCATGTGGGATGAGCCAGCACCGAGCGCACCAAGATGCGCGTCACAGCGGGGCGAGCGTCAGTGCGGGCAGAGCGGCAGCAGGCGCTAGCGGGCGCCCGGCTGACGGCGTGCTGCCGTCGGCTGCCCGCCGCACCGCGGCACGAGCCCCGCAAGCGCCGCAGACCGTGCGCTCAAGCTCCACATCTGCTCGTTGCCCTCTTGCGCACGGCACGCAACAGCCCACACGCTGTAGGACACAACGCGTGCTGCAATGCGCCCCGACCCAGGCCGCCCACCCAGCCCGCGCACCCAGGCCGCCCAGGCAGCGCACCTCCATGAGGCTCAGACGGTCCAGCTCGTCCTCAACCAGGACCAGGTCGTGGTAGCGCCACGCGCCGTCCGCCGCCTCGCCCTCCTCCTGCTCCTCCTGCTCCTGCTCATCCCACTGCTCGCCCTGGTAATCCTCTTCCTCCTCCTCCTCCTCCTCCTCCTCCTCCTCGTACTCCTCGTTCTCCTCGTACTCCTCCTCGCCCTCGCCGACCACCCCGGCGCCGTCCCCTTCGCCGAGCTCCTCCTCCCCTTTGCTGTGCTCCCACTCGCCCTCCTGGCCGTCGCCGCCGCCGGCCTGCGCCATCTCACCGTACGGCCGTTGCTCGTCATCGCCGCCCTGCTCGTACTCGCTGCCGTGATCCAGCCCGGCCTGCGCCGCCGAGTACGCCACGACGCCGTGACTGTCGTACACATCGCTGTGCGTCCCGCTGCCGTTGCCGTTGCCATTCTGCACTCCCTCGCTATCCACACCGCTCCCGTTGCCATTCTCAGCGCCCGCGCCGTGCACGCCGGCGCCGTTGTCATACTCTGTACCGCCGCTGTACGACTGGCGCATCAGCATCTCGTCCTGCTCAGCCACCTCCCGCTCCAGCTCGGCCTGCTCGGCATCCCCCATGAGTTCGTCGCCGTCGATCCACTCGCCCTCGTCGTCATCATCCTCATCGTCAAAATCGTAATTGTAGTCCTCCGCGCCCTCCAGCGCCTGCCCCCATGCCTCGTCCCCCTCGGCGTGCAGCTCCAGCGCCTCCACGCCGCCGCCCGATGCTGCGGCGCCGCCGCCGGGGCCCGGCCTCGCACCGCGCGGCGCCTGCGGCAGGGGCGACGGCCGCGTGGCTGCAAGCTCCTGCTGCCGCCGCCGGTCGATGTCCGGGAGGAACATGACCTGGGGCGGAGGGCGGAGGGCACCACGTGGTGATGCCAAGGACGTGGCCGTGGGCGGAGCACGGCGGCGCCGCGGGGAAGGCGGCAGAGGGCAGTCGCGCGGGCCGTGCCATGCCATGCCGTGCTGTGCCGTGCTGCGCCACCCACTGCGTCGTGGCCCCACAGCATGCGCTCCAGGCCCTGCATGGGCTGCCACTTGATGTTGGGCAGCCGCCACAGCTCCAGGTCCGCCGGCGCCGCCAGCTCTACGCCCGTCGCTCCCTCGCCCGAGCTCCCCTCGCCAGGCTGGGCCTCGGCCGAGGCCTGCGCGCCGCCATGCGTCTCGTGCGCGCCTCCCTCGCCGGGCCCAGCTGCTTTGTCCAAGTCTGTGCACAGGTCGGGGGGAGGCAGGGTAGGGCAGGGCAGGGCAGGGCAGGGCAGGGCAGGGCAGGGCAGGGCAGGGCAGGGCAGGGCAGGGCAGGGCAGGGCAGCACCCGACGATGACACCCCTTCCCACCAGGCCATGCATGAGGCCACTACCGCCCAGCTCCAGGCACGCCCGTGCTGCGTGCTGCCGTGGCGTACGGACAGGCACCACGCCGTACTCGGGCGGCCTGCCGTGCAGCCGCCGTACGCGTGCGCACTCACGGCGGTACAGGTAGCCGTGGATGTCGTGGTACGTGAGGTTGACGATGGGGCCGCCCGGCCGGCGGCGGTAGGGGTACGCCACCACTCGCGGCAGCGTGCAGCTGTGGTCCGGGGCGGGCAGGTCCCGCACCTGCGACGGCCATTGGCGGGCGAGCCCACGCGGCTCGGCGCAGCGAGCAGCCCCAACCCGGACGTATGCGGCCGCCACGGAGGCCCCGCGGTTCGGGCCCCCGGAAAGGAGCCCCCGGCCCCGAGCCCGCATCATGACTCCACGCGCCACGGGGTCGCACAGGGTGACACCGGCACCCGGCGCAGCCTTGGGCTCGTCGAGCACGTGCGGCAGCTGCGCGCCGGGCGCGGCCCGCTCCCTCCCTCGCCGCACGCGCCCCTGCGCCCTGCTCACCTGGAACACCCCGGCGCGCTGCAGCGTCGCCCGGCTGATGCCACGCGCCGCGAACCACGCGTACGCGTCTGCGCATCAGGTGAACGCGGGCCGAGAGCGGGCGCGACCGCATGAGTTGGGAGGCGCAGGCATGGGGTCCCGGACATGCTTTGGCGACGCAGGGACCAGCCCGTCCTGCCCCGGGCACTCACCCTGGTCCAGCTCCTCCTGCCCATCCGGCTGAACGTCCACGGGCGGCGCACGCGGCTCGTCCGGCAGCAGCTTGCGCCGCAGCTGCTGCGCCCGCTCCCGCGCCCACACCGTGCCGCGGACGCCGCACTTGTTGGCGCGCCAGCACTTGTAGCTGGCGGACGAAAAGTCTGCGGGCGAGCACGAGGACCAGGACGAGGGCGCGGGCGCGGCACGCCGGCAGTGAGGCCGCAGAGAGCAGCCGCGTGCTGGCGACGCGGGCCGCTGCGACGCCCCGGTGCTGAGACTGAGAGCGGGGTGGGCGTTACAACGGGGTGTGTGGCGGGCGGCGGGCGGACAGCCGCCCGTGCGTATGTAGCTCGCGCGACGATGCGGCGCACCCTCGTTGACGATGATGCTCAAGGAGATTGGCTCCCGGCCGCCGTCGCCGCCGCAAAAGGGGCACAGCATGTTCATCCACATGCCTGGCACGATGTCGTCCGGCAGCAGCACCCCCTGTGCAGCCAGCTTCTCGTTCAGCGTCCGCAGCCGCCGCTCCGCTTCGTCCAGGCTCAACATGCCCGGCAGGGCGCCGCCGCCGCCGGCGTGGGCGGGCAAGGGGCCGGCAGCGGCGGCGTGGCGCCAAGGCGCGTGGGCTGGGGCCCGGCCCGGCTGCGGGCAGGGCCAGAGGCGCAGCGGTCGCGCTAGCGATGGACCGCAGGCTGCCACAGCCGAGCACGGCACTAGGCCGGGCGGCGGCCGGGCGGCTGTCGCCGCAGAGGATACGGACGTGCTGGCGACCATTGAAGCGGCCGCCATCGCTGGGATCCTCGGGCCAAACCCAAGCGCCTCGAGTCCCCGAGCTGAGGCGGATGTCCGCGTGGGGAGTAGAGGAGTCCGACGTGGGGCAAAGCCCCATCGTGCCGCACGCTGCTGCGTGCGGCAGCTGCCCGCGGCGCCGGGGGCGTGCAGCCCGCCGGTTTGCGGCCCCAGCAGGCTAGGTCCAGCAATCGCTGACGTGACGGGTACGCCCCGTGAGGAGCTGCGCGCAAGAGCTGTTGGCGCGTGGAGCGGCGGCGCCGCGAGTGCGCTCGGCTGGTGCGACAGAGGGGCTGCGCGGCAGCTAGGCGCTGGACAGGGCAGCGCCGGCAGCGCGTGTGCGCGGTTGTGCCGTGCGGCGGGTGTGCGCCGCTGCCAGGGCGGTGTGGGCGGGTAGCTGCATGATGTGTGGCTGCAGGCTGACACGCAGGGGCAGGAGAGGACTCCGAGCCGCATGGCTGCGGCAACAAGGGCCTAGCGGGTTGGGGGCCCCTGTGTGAGGGAGGCAGGCAGGGGAAAAGTTGGTGAGCGAGGCGCCGGCGGGAGAGCTGAAAGCCATGTTATCATCTAGAGGCCTTGCTTGAAGCGTGGGTAGCGCTGAGCGTCGCATTGTCGGGAATTGTCCCTTACACCGAGCCACGGCGAGCTATAAACATGGCTCCGAAGTACTAACCTTCAACAGTCCATCCTGACAGCGTCGGTCGCGTACGCCTTGCTGCCTTCTGGCAAGGGTGGACCAGAGCGGGACCGCTGCCGGCGCAAGTCACCGCTGCCCAGCTGCTTCTCTCAGATGCCGCGATGGCACCACAGCTATAAATTGCTTGTGTCAGGCACAATTACCGCTTCGTGACACCGACTGACACGAACACCTCTGCGCGACGGGTGTCTCAAGCCCTGCCGACAGTGCTTTGCAATATATGAACGACTGTTGTAAGCGCTGTTGATACCAGCGCCGCGGCTTGGGAGGCCCTTCGGCGTTGTGCTGTGCATGCTCCGCTCCCTCCGCGCCCGCTGGCCTTCCCCGCTCGTGTCCCCAGCTCCCCGCGATGCACCCCGCCGAGCACCGAGCTCGACCCCGTTCGGCCCTTGCTCGCAGGCGTTACATATGTATACTCTGTTTCTATCTATGCGCATTTTCCAGCGCCGTGCGTCCTGCCGCCCGAGCCACTGTACCCGCCGCGCCAACCCCGCCTGCTCCCCCTCTTACACGAACCGCCCGTGTCCACCCCCATGCCGGCCATGCAACACATCATGTTTCGTAGCATCGTTTGGCGGTTTCGGGTTAGGTCACATGAGAAGCGTGTGCCTCTGCGCTATGCTCTCACTCCCGCCTGTACACCCGCACTGTGCCGTCCCAGCTGCCGGTCGCCAACGATGCACCGTCAGGGCTCCAAGCCACCGCCTCAACTGAATCCGAGTGGCCCTGCGGTGAATGAGCAAGAACGCCGCGGCGCCGTGACGCGTCAGTCCGGCGGACCCAACTGGCTCATGTACATAGCGTGCGCCCCATCCCCTCAGCTGCGGAGCTGGCCCGCCCTCCCCGGGACTTGCCTGCAGCAGGGCCGAGCACGCGCCGCGCGCCGTGTCCCACACACGCGCGCAGCCGGAGCCCTGCAGCCCGCCGGGGGCTGGGCCGTACCCGGCCGCCAGCCCGCCGCCGCCATCGGGTGCCCATGCCAGGCAGCGCGCCGCCTCGCCGGGTCCCGCCTGCAACACAACGCCGCCAACCGCACACCTCATCTCGGCGCCGCCGCATAGCGGCACGGTACTCTCAACACCTGCAGGAACCCCGGTTTCCCCCTTCGGCGTACGGCAGCATGTGGGGCCCCCGGGGGGCCTCACCCGGCCTCACCTCCATGGTCGCCACCGCCTCCCAGCCGCCCGCCGACCACAGCCGCACGCTGCCGTCATCGCTGGCGGACGACAGCACGCTGCCGTCGGGGCTGAACGCCAGGCCGCGGCTCTCCTCGCTGTGGCCCTGCGCAACACACCACAAAGGGTGGAGGCCACGGGGCCACCGCCACACGTCACCTGCTGCCCCGTCCCATGGGCCGCAGCACGGCCAGGCAGGCCAGGCAGGCCCTCTCGCTGCCGCTGCGGCAATCGTGCTGCGGTGCTGGGCGCGCTGGACACAACTTGGACACGACCAACAGGCCCCAGGCCGCTCACCGGCAGTACGGCCACCGACTCGCCGCTGCCGGCGCGCCACACGCGCAGCGCGGGCAGCCCAGCGCACGCCACCGCCAGCAGGCTGCCGTCGGGGCTCCAGGCCACCGCCAGCACGCCCACGGGCCGGCCCTCGCCCGCGCCCTCGCCCGCCTTGCTCGGCTCCTGCGGCGTGCGGCAGCCGGGCGTGGGCCCGTGGTTTCGTAAACGGCGATGATTGCAGCGTGTGCTGCTGCTGCGTACCAAGCACGTCGCGCAGCGCCACCGAGCGTCCTGCCCCGCCCCCAAACGCCCCTGCCTGCAACGCTGCACACCGCCCGCATCTGCGCCGAACGCCTCTCTTCCCCTGCGGCGCGTCCTTATCTGTCTGCGCTGCCCCCCCCCGACCCTGTCTGCCCCTACCTTCAGCTCAAGCAGCACCATGCCCGACGCGCGGTCCACCAGTCGCACGGTGCGGCTCTTGCCGCAGCCGCACGCCAGCTTGGAGCCGTCGGGGCTGACAGCCAGGCACTGCGCCGTCACGCCCTGCGGCCGGGAGTGCAGACGGGCAACGGCCGGGCGCGGCGCAGCGAGGAGCAGGACAACGCATGTGTGCAAGGCCATGAGGAGCGGGCTGTTGCAGCCCTGCGAAGCAGCGCCAGCGTGACACTTGTGTACAGCAAGCCCAGCATACCTACACGTCACCTAGCATCCACACGTGGAAACCCAAACCCTCGGGCCCCTCCACCCACCTTGTACACCGCCTTGTAGTCCCGCTCGCCCGCGTCCCACACACGTGTGCTGCCCAGCGCGCTGCCCACCGCCAGCTGGAAGCCGCCCGGCTGCCACGCCACCACCGCGCGGCTGCGGTCGGTCACGTCCACCGGGGGCTGCGGGGACGGAGGGCGGCAGGCGGCGGCTCTTGGGCTGTGGGATGCGCGCTGCGAGGCAGCTCAGGAACGGGGTCTTTTACCCCCCAACCAAACCGCGATCGACTGAAGCGCGCGGAAAACTGCCGGCGCGTCGCGCATCTTCGTACCCCCGGCCTAGTCGGCACGGCGCCGAGCAGTGGGGCGCGCAGGTGGGGGGGCCCTGCGTTTGGCAGGGATGCCGTTCCAAACAATCGGGAGTGTAGCTGGGGTGGTGGCCCGCCCGCGGCCGCACCTCGGTGGTGTCCTGCAGGTCGCCGCCCTCCACGTTCCACATGCGGACGACGTTGCGGTCGCAGCCGGCCGCGATGCGGCGGCCGTCGGCGCTGAAGGCCAGGCTGTTGACGCGCGTGTCGGGCTGGCCCTGCAGGGGGGTCGAGGCGTTGGCACAGCCAGGGAACGAGGTCGCTGCTGCAATGCGGCAACGTAACAAACGGCCACTGAGCAGCTTCTGGTCATGCCGACAGCTGCTGTCTGTCTCCACAATGTGGCCAGCCGCGGTGCCCATGTGTGGGCGGCGGCGCACCTGCAGCACGGGGAAGGCCTCGGCCATGGCCTGGCCGCCGCTGTTGCGCGCTACCGACAGCGCCGCCGCCACGTCCCACAGCCGCACGCTGGGGCCCTGCGGCGCCGCCACGGCGCTGCCGGTGGCGAGCGAGGCGCCGTCGGGCGACCAGCCCAGGCAGGCCACGCCGCCGCGGTGGCCCTGGGGCCGGGAGGGGAGGTGTGGGCGACAGAAGCATGTAGTGTGGGCTACGGCCAGCGCGGCACACCCGAGCAGCTGGTGCTTGGTGCACCCCGTCAGCGGCCCAACGGAGGTGCCAGCCGTGCGTGCCATTCCCTGCCTGCCCAAACATGCGCACGCACACCCACCCACACGCGCACGCAGGCCCCACCTCCAGCTCCGCGACGCAGTCGTATGCGGCCACCTCCCACACGCGCACCGCGCCAGGAGCGCCCGGCTCGCGCACTCGGCTGCCGCACGCCAGCTGAGAGCCGTCGGGGGACCAGGCCACGCAGGCCACAGCGTCGGGGTTCTGCGGGGCGGCGGGAGGCAGCCGGCCGTGTCAAGAAGAAACGGACGTAGCAGGCAGTTGTGCAGTCGCGTGCCAGCGCCAGCGGGCCCGCCGCAACGGACGCCGGGTACCACACCCCATCATGTGTCCCAGGGCCAGCCCTCGTGTCTCATACCCACCGGGCCCGCCGCACCTGCATCTGCAGCCTCAGGCCGCCGGTGTTGGTGTCCCACAGCCGCAGCACCTTGTCGCCGCACGACACCAGCGTCGTCACGTCGGTGGGGCACCAGCTCACGCCCTCCACCGGCTGCGTGTTGCCCTGCGGCGCAGCGGAGGAAGGGGCGGCGGCCCACCAGCGACAAGCACACCGTTGAGCGGCTTGGGGTCTGACCCAAGTCCAACCCAGGAGCGCTGCACAGCGACAAGGCCACCACTGAGTGGCGGCCCGGGTCTCTGTCCCCGACGCGCTTCCCCACCCCCGCCTTCAACCCTTGGCGGCAAGCCACCGGTGAGGGTCGACGCGAAGCGCAACGCGTGACGATCCCAACCCAGCGAGGCCGGCCCCCAGGGTGCGGGTCGCAGCCGGCACGAAGCTCGCACCTCCAGCGTGGCGGTCTTCTTGCCGGACGCCACATCCCACAGATGGATGTGGTAGCGGTAGTCGCCCGACGCCAGCGCGCTGCCCTCGGGGTGCCACGCCACTGCGGCGGAGGTGGGGGGGCAGCGGTTAAGGTGGCTGAGGGCTTTTGAAGTCCCTCCCCGAAACGAAAGGCACAGAGACAAAAGGCGTTCAACCATCAGTTGGTACATTAGAAGGCGTGAGATAGCGCCATGAACTTTAGATAACAGAGGTCTGCCCCCGTGTCGCTGTCCCCAGCTTGCAAATACCGCAAGTAACGTGGGGCAGCCGCGGGGGCAGCGGCACCGGCAGCGGCAGCGGCAGCAGCGGCACGGTACCAGGTCAGGGCGGCGCCGCGTGGGGGCAGCACCGAGCGGGCGCCCAGCGAGGGCGGGGGGCAGCGGAGGGCTGTGCCGGTTGGAGGCGCACGCGTGGTCGCCGGGTGCTGGCAATGGCGCCATGTGGCAGCGGGGTGATGCCGTGTGGGTTTGTAGTGGCGCTGTCGTGACATACTGCATCCGCAGTATGGGCCGGCAGCCCGCTGCACTTTGCCATACACGTAATATGGCGTGACAGCGCCATGAGGTGGCGGGGCGCGGCCGTGCGTGCGCGGCAGTGGTGCCCGTGGTGTGTCCGCACCGCAGTGGATCATGTCTGCGTGTCCCAGGAAGGTACGGTAGCACTGCCCGCTGGCCACGTCCCACAACTTGAGCGACTTGTCGTGCGACGAGCTGCGGCCGGGCGGGCGGGAGGGAGTGGGTGGGGTAGCGAGGCGGGGCGAGGAGTGCGTGTGAGGCGAGGGAGAGGAGGCGGGCGCGAGGAGCGCGGGAGGGTGGCACGGTGAGGTGGGGAGGGTGGCATGGTGAGGCCCCGGCCCGGAGCTTACGAGGCGAGCGCGCCGCCGTCGGGGCTGAAGGCGACGCAGCTGATGGCGTGTGCGTGACCCTGCAGCAGGCAGGCGTCATGGGGCGTTGCGTGAGAGCGGCGAGGCTCGGGGCCAGGAGTGAGCGTCACAAGGGTGGATGCATGCATGCCGACAGGTCCATAGCACCGCCGGAACAGCAGTCGCGAACTCGCACGAACCCCGGGAAGTGCAGGTGCGGCCCTGACCTCCCGCACACCTCGAGCATGGCCTTGAGCGCGCCCGTGGCCGCATTGAACAGCCGGATGCCCGCGTCGCCGTTGCCGCAGCCGGCGGCCAGCAGGCGGCCGTCGGGGCTCCAGGCCACCGCACTGGCGTGGGCTGTCTCGATGCGGCCCTGCAGTCACGGCCGGCCGTGAGGGGCGGTAGGCCAGGTACGCACGGGCAGCGGTCCACACCTGCCACGCCAGCCTCCCAGTGTCCACTGGCCGCGGCCCCCCATGCCGCAAACCCCCTCGGCACCTCACACCCACCTGCAGCTGCAGCACCGTCAGCAGCTCGCCGTCGCGGCCGCTCCACAGCCGCACCGTGCCGTCGGCGGCGGCCGAGGCCAGCACGCGGCCATCGGGGCTGAGCGCAACCGCCTTGATCTCGCCCGTGTGGCCCTACACGCACTCACACATGTGGCAAACACGAAGGGTTCTGTGTTTGTGGACAGGATCCGGATTCATGCTAGCCGGCCTCATGGCAGGGCGCCACCGGTGCTATAGGCGGGCAGCCGCTGCCACGGCGATGCGGGGCACTCGCCTGCAGATTGAGCCGGACGCAGGGCCAGTCCTTGCGGGCGCCTAGGCCCTTGGACAGCCGCCAGCGGCCGCCCTCCGGCGCCGCCGCCAGCGCGCGCTCCTGCGCCGCGCCGAACGTGGCGCTGCCGACCGGGCTCGCCAGCGCCGCCGCCGCCGCGTCGTCGCGCCCGCGCGCGCCGCGCAGCTGGCCGCCAGCGGCCACCAGCCAGGCCGCCTGGTCTCGCAGCAGCGCGCTCGGCGACGGCAGCCGCAGCAGCTGCCGCGTGATCTCGCCGCCCCAGCCCGCCCCAAACGCGGCGGCCAGGAAGCCCGCGTCCCCCAACACCTCCTCCAGCTTGGCCAAGTCGCCGGCGGCGATCAGGTGGTGTACGAGATATCGCAGCACGTACGGCGGGTAGCGGGCGGCGGCGCCGCCAGCGGCCGCCGCCGCCGCCAGCGCCGCCGCCGCCAGCGCGGCGTGGCCGCCGGAGGTGTCGACGGCGTGGGGCCCGCTGGCGGCGGGCGTGAGCAGCCATTCACGCAGGGAGCTGTGCATCAGGCGCAGCCGCTGGCGGCCGAGCTGGCCGTCGCCGGCTGGGACCTGCGTGCCGGAGCGGTGCCGCGGCGAGCGTCCGTGGTACTCGTGCCCCTCCTCCTCCTCCTCCACCCGGAACAGCGTGCCGTAGCCCGGCAGGGACTCGAGCGCGGCGGCGTCGCAGCCCGCGGCCGCCAGCAGCAGCGGCAGCGGCGGCGGCTCCGCCGCCGCCGCCACGGCCGCCAGCAGCGCCGGCGGCGGCGGCGCCGCCGCCGCGTTGAAGACCGCTAGGTACGCCCGGTGCAAGTCGCCCGGCGTCGGCGCGCCGGCGCGCAGCGGCGGCAGCGCCACGTTGGAGCCCTGTCCCGCCGCCAGAGCGCGTAGCGCCGGCGCGGCGCCGCCGGCGGCCTCGTCGGCCTCGCTCCGGAGCTCCCTCGGCTCCACGAACGCAACGCCGCCGGCGTCCGCAAACCACGCCTCCATCGCGGCCCGCACGTCCGGCACCGCGTTCGTGGCTGGCCTGCACGATACCAGCAGCTTGACGTGCGGCGACAACGACCGCAGCTGCTGCGCCAGCAGCTGCAGCAGCTTGTTGCCGCACACCGGCGGCGCGGCGGCGGCGCCGCCATCGGCGTCGGCGTCGGCGTCGGCGTCGGCGACGTCGGCGGCGTCGAGGCCGTCGAGGAGGAAGACGACTTGGCGGCTGGCGGGCGGCTTCTTGGTGCCGACGGCGCGGCCGTAGCGAGGCGCCACGGCGTCCAGCGGCCTTGCGATGAGCTCCGTGAAGGCGACGCCGGGGTCGTCGGTGGCGGCGGCTGGGCCGGAGGCGGCGGCGGCGACGATGGCGGGCCGCAGCTCAGATAGGCTGCGGTAGAGAAGCACGAGAGGCAGGGACAAGTTCACAGGGCTCCCGGGAGCCAAAACGGTGAGCGCCTAGCGGGCCACCGGGCAGCTAACGGATGCGAGGCACGACGCGCCTCGAGCACAGGCCCAGCCGCCCCCTCGCGGCTACGGCCGCTCCTCACCGCTCCGCTAGCTGCTCCGCCAGGCTGCGCACGGCGGCGGTGGGGCACAGCCCGCGGCCGTCGGCGCGGTCCGCAAAGTGCGCCGCCGCCACCGGCCCCGAGCCGCCGCCGCCGGCGGCGCCGCCGGTGCCGAGCGGGCTGCCCGCAGCGCCCTGCAGCAGCGCCGCGCAGGCGACGCTCTTGCCGCTGGCCGCCGGTCCCATGACGCACAGCACCCGGGGGCCCCCGGACAGCCACTCGCTGACGCGGGTGAAGTCCCAGGCCGTGCCGGCCGTCAGCGCGGGGCCGGCGAGGCGGACCGCGACGGTGGCCGGCGGCGGCGGCAGCGGCGCCAGCGCCAGCGCCAGGCGCAGGCGGTCGCCGGCGGCGGCGGCGGAGCCGTGCGCCGAGGCCAGCGCGGCGAGGATGCGCTCCTGTCGGGGGCGAGGGCGGAGGGGCAGGAGCCGCGGTCGGCATGTCGGTACCGTATGCGCGGGGGGTCGCACGCTGCGCTGTCGGCAGCCCAGCCGGGGACTGCATGCATGCATGCAACGGCGCCGGATGCAGGCACACAGCGCGGGTCGTGTCTGCGGCTGCACAGCTGCACAGCTGCACAGCTGCAACGGAAAGTGCCGGCCGCCTAGCATGCCAGGGGCTGGGGAGCGACGGCCGCCTGCGCCCCCTTGCATGAGAGGAGCTGTTGACAGGGTGGTATGATAGTACGATAGTGTGACAATCCGCTTCACCCCTGGAACATCCTGGCATGCCAGGGCACACCGCGCGAGGCCCCCTGCCGGCGCGGAGCGCCCCATCCCCCACCTTGTCGGCGGGCACCGTGGTCTCCGCCCTCCCCAGGTCGGCCCGGGCCGCAAGCGCCGCGCGGTCGGGCCGAGGCAGGCCCAGGCCCAAGTGCAGACCCGCGGGTCCGTGGGCGTCCAGCGCCAGAACCCTAAGGGCGGGCCACCGGGGGGACGGCCACCGGGTACGTGTCTGGCCACGAGGCGGCGCCGCAGGTAGCTAGCGACCGCCAACGGCGCTTACGGTACCCGCCCAACGGGCAGCCCGCCCCGAGCGCCGCCCGACCACACTGCCCGGACCAGGCCCCTTCCCCTCCCCCGCACAGCAACCGTGCTGTGCCGCATGCCGCCCCAAGCTATCCGCGGCCATGGACGGGACACAGAGCTAGCATGGCATGGCACGCGACGCTCGCTCGCCCGCTCACCACTCGTACAGGCACCAGGCCCTGCCGCAGGGCGCCAGGGCGCCGGGGTCCAGCACCGCCAGCAGGCCGCCACCGCAGGCCGCCACCGCCTGGGGCACCGCCGCCACGTCCACGGCCTGGAAGCCGGGGCTGGCGTGCTGTGCCGGGGGGAGGGGGCAGAAATTGGGGGAAGGGATTGGGGTGGTGAGCGCGCTGGCTCAAGCCCGCTAAGCAAAGGTGCTGCGTGGGTATGTGGCCGGAGGGCCGGGCACGACGGGCGAGGGCGGGCGGGGTGGGGCGCGGGTGGGGCGGCGGAATGGGGGCTCCAGCGCGGTTTGTCGTCCCGTCCAAGCCTCGGTTCGTCATGCCGTCCGCTGCTCCCGCCCTTTCTGCTCCCCGGCCGCTGTGCTCAGCTCGGTTGGCCGCCACCAGGTCCAGCCACGCGCGCATACCCGTACACACGCTTACTATGCGTGTGCTTACTATATGTTACCTATTTGTGAACACACGCCGTCCCCTTCCCCACCTCCCCACCAGCTCCCCTTCCTCCCCTACCGCACCTGGTTGACCGCCACCAGGTCCAGCCACACGCGCACGTCGCCGGCGCCCGGCCCCTCCATCGCATCCAGGAAGGCCTCGACCCGCTGCAGCAGCGCCTCGAAGCCGCCGGACCAGGCGTGGCTGCAGCCAGGGGACGGGCACGGCAGAGCGAGCGACGTGAGCGCGGCGGGCAAGGCCTGGGCGGGATGCTTTCGGCCCTACACAACATACCAGTCCTCGTCCGCCCCGCCGCCGCGCTCGAAGCGCGCCCTTGTTGAGCGGACGAAGACAATGGCCTGGCGCCGCCTTTGCACAGCCCGACCCACATCCCCCGAGAACCCGGTGCGGCCGTCCGCAGCTGATGTGGTGCTTGCCCGGCCCCAGCTCGGCGACTGTCACCACAGTCGTATCTTGGTCGGTGCACTTAACATAGCCTATCGAGCTTGATCGTCGATGTATCGACGGATTCCGTAGAAGATACGAGCGCTGGCCCCACCTGATGTAGTACTTGGGAGGGCCCAGGTCGGCGGCCGCCACCACCTCGGGCAGCTCCGCCAGGCGGCACTTGCAGCCCGTGGTCTGGCGCTGCACGGACAGGAGTGGGGCATGGGTTCATGATCTGTAGAAAGGTGGCGAGGACAGCGAACAGCAAGTCCCATGCGGGGCACCGTGGCAGCATAACGGTGGCGGGCGCGGGTTCGTCGGGGGCGGCGGACCTTATGCCGTTGGGCGGCCGTAGCTCATACACACGAGCGTGTTTGTCAGTGTGAGCTCCTCGGCAGCTGGGGAGCATCGGCGTCGCTCGCTATCCCTGTGCCTGTGATGCGCAGTAGCCGGGCGCCGGGGCCTCGCACCTGCACCCAAGCCGTGTTGACCTCGGCGGTGGTGGCGGTGGCGTAGTCCTCACCAAACGCCTGGCGGTGGCGAGGCGAGAGAGGGTTCGGGGGCCAAGGAGAAGGGCTAGGAGAGGGCCCCTCACACGCAGCCCGAGGAGCCCGGTGGCAGCTCGCAGTGTAGTGCGCTCAACGCAGCGCCCTCCCCCTCTCGCGGCGCGCCGCACCTCCTGCACTAGGGCACGGATCTTGCGGAGCCCGCCCAGCGTGATGCCCTTGCTCAGCACCGCCAGCGGGCTCGCGTCTGTGTGGGGACGAAAGGCCGCCGCCGAGGGCCGGGGGGAGGCATGGTCCAGGTAAGCTCACGGAGCGCGGCAGCACAGGGGCCAGGAGTGGGCTGATAGGACAGGGCTCGGGGCCCGTCAGGGCCCTGGGAGAGGCGCTGAGGGCCGCCGCCGTAGCGAGGCACGCACCAACCCCACCTCGCTCAACATCTGGACGAGACTCCGCCGCTTTGAGTCGAGGCACGCTGCTCGGTGGCCGGGGCCGGGCGCTCTCAGGCCGCGGCGCCGGGGGCTCTTCCGCCGCTGCCAGGGCCTCGACGGGCGGTTCCGGGACGGGCTCCGGCGCGGCAGGGGGCGGCGTCTTTGGGCGCTCGCTGGGGACTCGCTGCGGTGGCTCAGGTGGTGGGGCTGGTGCCGCGGGGGCGGGGGCGGGCTTATTGCTGGTGTCGGCCTTGGGTGCTGCCTGGGGAGCCGGAGCCTGCAAGGCGTCAAGGGCCGTTGGCCGTTGGCAAACGACGTGAGCGGAGCCCCGATGGCAACTAGCTTGCGATGTAGAAATGCGCACCGTGGCACCCTCCGCAGCGGCCGCGGTGCTGGCGCCGCAGCCCATCGGACGAGCTTAGAGGACGCTGGAAACTTGGTAGGTAACAGCGATAAAAGCAACAGCTCTCTGTACTACTGCATGCCAGGCGACGCCATCGCGGCCGTGGTGTTACGAGGAGGGTAGAGCGTAGTCGAGTAGTGCATGCGCACTCGCGAAACGTATTGGCACACCTACAGTCAGTGATCAATTGTTTAGGCGTTCAGAAATATTGACTTGTTATGTCTCTCGGCAGCCCAGCACTCGTGCCGTCCACGCACGGCACTCCTGCGTGCCCCCCAAGCGGCTCCCTGCCCCCCTCCCCTGCCCCACGCCCCTGCTCCCTCGCCCCTCACCCCAGCCCGCCTCGCACCGCTGCCCAAGGCCGTGCCCGGCTTTTGAACCCCCCAGCTCCGGATACTCACGCTCTTCTGTACACAACACAGGCAAACACGCGACGTTGCCAAAACTGACCAAACCCAAACGAGCCGAAGGTTCGGCTTCAGCAGGCCCGCAGCAACGAAGGCAATTGAATTATTGCATCGATTCGTCACTGTTGACGCGTTGGAACCAATGGTGGGCATCTCTGGCTGCTAAAGGCGATCGCGAAGGCTGTTGTGAGCGAGTCCCACAACTCAGGGCATTCTCAAGCAAGTAGACACTAGATGCACGCGCGATATACGTGACGTTCCTTTGGCTTGTGGGCTACGCAGCTGTGAAACGGACACGATTGTGCCCAAGCAAGCGCGCTGCTTCGCCGAATTAAACCCGCATTGATCAGCGTCTTGAGATACGTCTCCGACACGGCAACGGCCATCGGGAACATTGGCACGAGGTCCTCATACTGATTGGGCCGCACCAGACCAGCAGTGCAGCACCCGAGCCCGCCGCCGTCCATGGTAGGTGTCCTGCAAGGCGTTATACGAGCGATCGTGCCGGCGGCTATGCGGGAGGAGCAGCTTCTGGCACGCCGACGGCTCAAGCCTGACATCAGCAGTGCGCCCCGCACCCCGGGGCCCAAACGCCGACGACAAGAGCACACCTCTCGTGCCGCCTCCTTCTCATGGATGCCACATCTTGACCCTGATCTGGTTAGCTTGCACCTGCCCCCGCGCAGCGCCGCCTCGGGCGGACGCCGCGGCTGGGCCTCCTGGCAGCCGCCTGCTTGCTCGGCTGCAGCCTGCTGCTGCAGCTGCTGCCGCCAGCCCTTGCCAGCTACTATGAATATGACGAATACCTCGCACAGCAGTTCAACAGCACGGACGACGAGTACGGCGGAGCGTACGGCAACGGCGGCGGCGGCCGCGGACCGTACGACCCGTACACCCTGGGCACGGAGGACCCGAAACAGCCCCGGGTGTGGAGCGTGCGGTTAGGCGAAGCCGACGGCAAAGCTCCTGGCGCCAGCGCTGCAGGCTCGGCGCCCGCAGCGCCGGAGGGTGGTGGCGCCGGAGCGCCTGGGTTCGTGGCGGCCGCGGCCAGGGCCCCTGGCGGCCGCGCGCCCGTCGGTGGCGCCCCCGGCGGCGGCTCCTGTGCCAGCGGCACGTGTCCCAACCCCGATGCGGGCTATGACATGCACTATGACCCACGATGTGAGGCGGGTGCACGCCGGGGCTGGCTGGACGGGTGCACGGGCGCCAGCGCCCCCCCCCCAGCGGCGGTTGCTGCGGGGGCAGGCGAGCTGCCCTGAGCAGCAGCAAGCGCATGCTGTGCAAGCCAAAGGGCATGACACCCGCGCACACACTGCCTGACCCTGGCCTCACGCGTGCCCTTGCCCTCGGCCTAGCGCACCCCGCAACCCCACGGCCCTCGAGCCTCGCCTCACATGCGGCTCCCTTCCACGGCCGGCCCCAACCCCCAGACCCGTACGACAACTGCAACTACATAGGCGATTTCGCGTCCTTCCTGCTCAACGGCACCGACAGCTGCCACCTGCTGGTGGAGGGCGCCAACGGGCACGCGGATCTGCTGCAGGGAGGCCTGGACGGGTGCGTGCGGCCGGGCGGGCCACCAGCGGGCGGAGAGGAGCAGCGGCCCGGAGCAGGGCCAGGCAGCCCGTGCGCGAGCCATGTCCCTGTGTTTCCCGCTCGCTCCCCTGTAACCTGTCGCCCTCCCCCATCTCCCGGCCGCCCCGCAGCCTGTACCTGCTGGCCGGCTGCTTCGAGGGCAAGCCCGTGTACATCCGCTCCCGCCGCAGCGGGCCGTCCGGCGAGGACCGGTGCCTCTACTTCAACCCAAACTTTGGGGTGAGGCGCCGAGCCCGGGAGCCGGGAGCCCCTAGCGTCCTTGGTTGCGCAGCGCTCATTGCGCAGCGCCTGCACCCGACGCAGCGCATACTTGTTGTTAGCGAAGGGGGCGTGCGACCGCTTGCCTAGGACCGCGCTGCGGCCGCCTAGCTGCCCATCTCCACCTTGTCGCCACCGTGTCCAGTGTGCTCGCCTACACCCAACAAAACCCCAGCCATGCTCACCAAGCTGTCCCGCTCGGCCCTTGCCCCAAGGCGTGGGAGTTTGCTGTGGGCCGCGAGCCCAATGTGGACCATCTGGTGCTGGCGGGCGACGAGGGCGCGGTGTCGCCGCTGGACGTGACGCGCTGGCGCCTGGCGGCCGCCTTCAACAGCGAGCAGGCGCAGCTGCTGCCCAGCGAGGACGAGGACCTGTTCTACCTGGCGGTGGGCGTCAGCGTCATGTGCGCTGGCGAGGGCGACGAGAGCCTCATGGCCGAGGTGGTGGGGCCTTCGGGTGTGAAGGGGGAAGGCGGGGAGGAGGGCAAGGGCCGCGGCCGGGGCCGCGGCGGCAAGGGGAGAGGCGGGTCGGGGAAGGAGGGGGCGGGGACGCGGAAAGGGAAGGCGGAGGGGAAAGGGAAGGGCGCGGGGGCGGAGGAGGGCGCGGGAAAGGGCGGGAAAGGGGCGGGGAAAGCCGGGGGCGGCAAGCGCGGGTCGGAGGACGAGGAGCTGGAGGAGGAGGTGCGGGAAGTGCGGGCGTACTGGCGGCAGCACGAGGAGGAGTGGTATGAGCAGCAGTACGGGTACGGTGGCGGTGGCGGCGACATGGAGTACGGCGACGAGCCGCCGGAGGACGGGTACGGGTACGGCCTGTACTGAGGTTTTCGGCGGTCAGGGACCGCAGGCTGCAGAGCGGGACGTGCGAACAACGGACCCTTGTGTGGCCGCAAGGCGTGAGCGGGCGATGTGATTCCCGGCATGTCGGCGAAGTCGGCTCCAGCCAGCTCGCGACATTTCAGTCCTTGGCTGCCCGCCTGCTCCTAGCCCAAGCGGCCTTCGGCCCTTGCCGACTGCCACGTGCACCGCGCACTGCGGCTCCTGTGCTCCTGCACGTGCATTGCACATACACTGCGGCCCTGTGCTGCCGTCAATTCTGGGGCGTGGGCCGCATGTAAGCACGCTAGCCAGCCGGGCGCCTGGGCACTTGACACGTGAGTCCCCGCCCAGCAAAGCTTTGCGTCATCGACTTGCATTCCAAAGCCAGGTGCACTGCACAACTGCAGGCAGCGCCCCGGCAGCGGCAGCGAACACCAGCACCGCGGCACACGGCGCTGTTTGACGCCGGCCGCCTCTGCAGCGCAGCCGCCCCCGCCGAAATCACATTCGTCACCGCCGAAGCTACAATACGCTGCTGCCCCCGCTGTGGCCCACCACAGGCCTGCGGCCCTCACTACCGCCAAGGTCACATCCACAGCTCCCAACTGGCCGCTGCAACCGCCGCGTCGCGCCTGTCCTTTAAGGCCCTGCCACACCCGCTGCCTGTCACATCGTACATCCGCGCTGCCCCTGGCCGGCCGCTGCTACCGCTGCGGCGGCGATACGTCCCGGTCTATCCCCTCGTCGAGCCCCCTACTGCCTATGAGCGCCCCTCCGGCGATGACCTGCGGGCGGGCAACGGCACGGCGCGCAATACGCATTGGTCGGAGCGCAGGGTTGCGTCGCGGGCAGGTGCGCTCCCATGCGGTGCGCGGGAGGCGTGGCGCTGGCATCCGCATCGGCAGCTGCCACGGGGGCTGTGCAAATCACCGGCAGTTGGCGACGCACCGCACCTTGGTGTACTTGGCTTGTCGCCGCTCATCAAATTCCTTGAACCCCGGCGTCTCCTACGAGCACGGCATTGAGGCACCGAAGTCAGGAGCAGGCGACACGCTGTCCAAAGTCCAACGGGCGGCCCCTTATCGCGTTGCGTGAGCAGGCGGCGCCTTGCGCAAACCACACCCACGGCAGCAACGCATCCCCTACGTGGCGGCGCTCCCACACACGGGCCCATGGGTCGGGCGCACCTGCAGGTCGTCCGGCTTGATGGGGCAGCCGTGCAGCGACAGCGTCTGCAGCGCCGTGCACCCGGTGAGGACCTCGCTGGGCACGGCAAAGATGCGGTTGTTGTCGCACTGCAGCGTCTTGAGGCGCTTCAGCTGCCCCAGCGAGGCGGGGATGAGCGCCAGGTCGTTAGCCTGCGGTCCAAGCAGCGGGGCGCACGGCAGGGATGAGGGCAGTACCATAACGGGCCGAGGAGCGGCAGGGGCGCACACGCGGCAGCGCAGCGCATGGGCGGCCGAGTCAGACGTTTCGCCGTCGCAGCGCCCAGCGGTGCCCCGTCGCCCATATTGCCCTCCACCCCGAGCCTGCGTGCCACCTTGCGTCACCATGCGCTTGGCCGCCTTCGTGCCCAGCTCCCCCAGGGCTCGTGCAGCTCCTCCAGGAACCCCGGCCAGGCCTCCTCCCAGCATCCCCTGCCCAAACGCAGAAGCCGGCAGCCGCCGCCCTCACGCCCCGCCCTTTCGGGCCCGCGCTCCTGCCGGGCTCCATCACCTGTACCCTGCACGCCCCGCCCTCTCCCACCACCTCCCCGCCCTCTCCCACCACCTCCCCGCCCTCCCGGCCCACCTGCGCGTCCAGCTCCTCCAGCCGCCCGCAGCCCGACAGCTCCTCAGGCAGCGCCTCGAGCGCGTTGCGGGCCACCACCAGCGCCTGCCGGGGAATGCAGCGAGCGGCGGCCAGGGTGGGACAGTGGCAGGGGGTGCTGGGCTGGGCAGGTGCCCCCGAGTAGGGGCCGCTGCAGCCCCTGCGCCCTCCTGCGGCCCCACGGCGCGATGCTGGCCTCCCGCCGCCTGCAGCCCCCAGTCGCAGGTGACCCACCAGCAGCGCCTCCAGGCCCCCGATCGTGGGCGGCAGCGAAGCCAGCCTGTTGCCCGCCACGCTCAGCCGCTCCAGGCGCTTGAGCTGACCCACATCAGCCGGCAGCCCCGTGAGCTGGTTGTCGTCCAGGACGAGCACCTGCGGGACCGCATTCGGTTGGCGGTTATCCGACGGCTGGCGGTTTCGGGTGTGGTTGGCCAGGGGCCAAGCGTACTGCCGCCGCTCAGGCGGGTGAGGTGGCAATACCTTGAGCGAGGTGAGCCCAGCGCACACGCCGGGAGGCAGGCCGCAGCCGGTGAGGAGGTTGCCTGGGCGCAGCGGGCATGGGACGTACGGGTAAGCAGGAACAGGATGACGGGAGGCCCAGCAGGCCGATGTGAAAAGGGCGCATGCGCTTATTGCTATGGAGGTGACGCATGCGAGCAGTGTCCCCGTAGAGCGCAGCACGGCGGAGCCGCGACCCTGCCCATGCGGCACCGCTGTCCTAGCACGGGCTGCAAGCAGGGTAATGGCATGCCCTGCCGTGCCGGCCGGCCGGCAGGCGGGGCCATGGCGGCTGCTCCCACACTCGAGCATGCGGGGCGGAGCGGCCATGCGCCCAGCGCGCCCGGCGGCACCGGCCGGCGGGCACCCACCCGCCAGCACCAGGCGCTGCAGGGCGGACATGCCCGACAGGAAGGGCGGAAGCTCCGCTATGCGGTTGAGGGACGCATCCACCACCTTGATGGACGCCGCGGACTCGGCTAGCACGGCCGGGAGCTCCTGGCGGGCGTGACGCAGGGAGAGGTGCGGTGTGTTCGTGTGAAAGCAACGCGGGGGTGGGGTGCGTGTCACCGATGCCCCGCCGGCTTGATGAGCGGTAAGCGTCGCGGCCACCGCGGCCAAGGAGGTCGCCGATACCGACAGCTGGAGCGGTGTGGTGCACGGGCGGCAACGAACGTGCCGGGTGGGCCCCCACCTTCAGCGCCTGTTCACGCAGCCCAACGATGCCGGTCTTCGCCCACGTCTGCTGCTGCTTCAGCTGCACGTACGGCCTTTGTCGGGTGTCGTCATGCCGCGCGGGCGATGCACCGGGAAAGCAGTTCCCCATCCTGAAAACCCCAGCGTCACGGGCGTGTGCTCAGGTGCCCCGTAATGCTGCCCGTAGGTGCGGCTGCTGAGGTTGCGAGGGCAGCTGAGTATGCCGGAAGGCGGGGTACTCGAATGATGGATGCCGAAGTTCGCGAGCGTTAATAACTTGGATGTCTTGTGTGGATGGGGAAAGCGCACGCGTACGAAAGCTAGTGACCTGTGCACGAAACTGCCAGTAACGCGGGCCCCGCAATTGCACTCATTCGTTTCATTACCACTGTCTCGCTGTGCGTCCTCGCATACCCAATTGTGCAAACGAACCATGGCGCTGCAATCTCTTCGTGCGCGTGGCGCTTTCAGCAGCGGGCGGGTGAGCCAATTCTGCTTGCATCGTCAACAACGCAGGCCGAACTGAGTACCCTAGCCCAATTGGACGCAGGCTGCCCCCAAGGTGGCTGCGCGTATTCAGCGCACGTGCCGGTAAGCTCGGCGCACCCGTCGTGGGTCTGGCGCTGCGACGCTTTCGGCCGACTTCCCCGTGGCCGTGCCGCAGGGGCGCCAGCATCGTCGCGTCTGCATCGGTCGCGAAGGTGCCGTCGCTTCCATACCGCGTGGGGCACGGGTTCGATCTGCACCGCCTGGCGGAGGGGTACAAGCTCATCATCGGTGGCATCGACATCCCCCACACAAAGGGCTGCGAGGCCCACTCCGATGGTGCGGCGAGCGGGGCATCGCCGCGGCCGGGACTAGCAGGAGCGTGGCTCGGCTGCGCAGGGGGCAGGGGCGGCCGGCCATGCCCTCCAACTAACGGCCGGCTCCGTTACCACCCCGCGGCTGTTCAGGCGACGTCCTGCTGCACACCGTCACGGACGCCATCCTCGGCGCTCTGTGCCTGCCAGATATCGGTAGGTTCACAATTGTCCCTCTTCCTCCGAAGACATCATGGCGGCGCCGGCGCCCCTGGCCCTTCGGCGCACACGCCTCATGCCCTGGGCGCCACCTCCTGCCGTGCCCTCCCCGCGCAGGCCAGCTGTTCCCGGACACTGATCCCAAGTGGAAGGGCGCTCGGTCGGACATCTTCCTCAAGGAGGCGGTGAGAGGCAGGGGGCTTCAACCGGGCATATGGTGCCGACGCGGGGCCAGTTCGGCCGCGCTTGCGCTGCTGGCCCAGCGACACGCCTACTCCCGGCGTGCCGGCCTCCGGCGGACCGGCTTCCGGTGGCCGCCACACGACCTGCTGCGGCTGAGCTGGCCTCCTCGGACAGCCGCTGTGGCTCGCGTATCGAGGCGCGCAGGTGCCGTGGTGCGGCAAACGGCCCGCCACGTAGGGGCCATCCGTGGCTTCTCCCGCCACCAGCTCCTGTCGGCCCCACGCCCGCTCCTGCGCTGTGCTGAACCCCAGCGCCCACTAAACCCGCCCCGCCCCGCGCCAGGTTCGGCTGATGGCGGAGAAGGGCTACGTGCTGGGTAACCTGGACTGCACCATCATCGCGCAAAAGCCCAAGCTCTCGCCGCACAAGGTGAGCAGCTGGCGGCCGCAGGTGCCGGCCGGCATGTGTCGCAGCCGCCAGCTGGCGGCGGCAGGCGCCTACCAGGCGGGCACCGCCGGGGAAAAGGGAGGAGCGCCGGGGCCGGCGGCAGGGGGCGTTGCAGCGCAGGGCTACACTCACCACGCATGCTTCCGAGGCGGCCGCAGCGACGGAACTGCGCGGGCGAGGCGCGGCAGGGTTTGCCGGGCTGCGCCGGACGGTGTGGCAGGCCGCCGGCATCCCCACGACGCACCCGAGGGGGGCTGTGGCACGGCCAACCCCAGGACGCTTGAACCGTAGGCCTGCTCTGACCTGGCGCGCGCCTCCTGCTCCCTTGCCCTGCGCCGTCGCAGGAGAACATCCGCAACAACCTGAGCAGCATCCTGGGCGCGGACCCCTCCGTGGTGAACATTAAGGTGCGCTACCGGTGGAGCGGTGGGCGCACGCGATACGACAGTAGCACGGCTTGTACGGCAGCCTGTGCGACAGCTAGAGGCTGCGGGGCCAGCGGTTAGGGCTGCAGCGCACAGGTGTCGTGCACGTGGGCCCTGCATGGGCGGCACATGGCGCGGCTGTGGCGACGTGTGTTCGATTTTGATAGGGCCGTGTGTTCCAGTATTGGGTATAACATAACCCCACACGCGGCACAGCGCGCCCCGGTGTGTGATGGACACGTTCCTGCCGTTTAACATGCTGCCGCTGCAGGCCAAGACGCACGAGAAGGTGGACAGCCTTGGCGAGGAGCGCTCCATTGGCTGCCATGCTGTTGTCATGCTCATCCGCAAGGATCTGGCATGAGGTCCTGGCGTGGCTTGGGGCTGGGTTGCTGCGAGCGACCGAGGCTTCGGGCGCAGGGGGCCTGCGTGCTCCTGTGCAGCAGGCCGTGCATGACGTTTATGCCCGCTGATATGCTGTGGCAGGCGATGCGCTCTGGGGGAAGAGGGTTCGGGATGGGTTTGGGGCAGGTGAGGTGAGGGCGTCCGGAGCAGGCTGGACCGACGGCGGTGACGGGACGTTGTGCCAGGCTAGTTGTTGATGGCCGGTGCGCGAGTGGCGCAGTAACACGCGCAGTCATAGGATGTGCTTGCGATATCGGGCTGGAGGATGGTGCGTATGAGCGAAGTCGGCGTTGCCGTTGTTTCGGTCGGCGTGCCTGGTGATGGGGCCGGGACTGCGTTGTGCCCTGTGCGCACGATATGTATGCAGTGCACGTGCATACAATGGACCGAGCCCATGTACTGCTGCGCGCAGCCCCCGCTGGCTTGACGCCGTTGCTTCAGGCGTCGGCACATGGTTGGCAGGAGGTCGGCAGTCATCGGCATGCGGCGACTCTCGTTGACTGAAGCTGACCGCGATGGCCGGTTGCTCTTGGAGCAGCATCTTGGATGCACCATAACGACAGTAACGTGTTTTGACCGGTTTAGGGCAAAAAGGGCGCAAGGCCGCGTGCGACAAGGCAGGGGGGATCCTGGGGGATGCTGGCGGGTGCAAGCCGGTCGGCGGGTCGGCACGGCCACACTTAAATATTGCGCCACCACTTCCTACCTCACACCATACCGGCCTGCTAATACATATAACCACACTTCGCACGGCCTACTTCGGCCGCTAAACTGTGCAACCGCGTTGATACAGCCAAGGCCCTGCACCTTGCGCGCCGCAGCACGCCGAGCTCAGCTGGCGTAAGCAAACCACATATCTAACACCTGTGATCACCTTAGGGAAGCTTTTGGCCAGCCAAGGACGCAGCAACAGCATCGGCCGGGCTGCGCTATAGCCGGCGAGCTCGCTCCATCTTTAAAGATGGCGCGACGGTTACTAGCCGCTGCACTGCTGGGCCTTTTGTTTTGTGCAGCCAGCGCTGAAGATGCAGCCTCTCCTGCGGGGGCAGCGGCAGCGAAGCCTAAAACGACGGTGCAGACGATTGATTTCGCACCAGCTGCAGAGGTGGAAAATAACGATGATATTGACCCAACGGGTGCGACGGGTGCCTGATCGAGGACGCATTCTGCTTCGGGCAGCGCTAATCGCCCACCACCTGTGCAGGCAACTGCCTTGCCGAAATTACCAAGCACTGCCAAGGAATTGAGGTTGGCGAGGGGCGCTTTGCGGACTGCGTGAGCGACGTCATCGCCGAGGCGGAGGTGCAGGACCTGGAGCCTGGTGCGTGTGCGGGCCGCTATGCTCTCATCAAGGGTTGCTTCGGGACGGGAGGCGGATGGCGGGTGCCAAGCTGCATAGCAGGAATGGAGCAACGGCAGGGCCCGGGTGGGCAGGCCGCACGGGGACACACCCGTTGCCCTAGCTAGGTTCTAGCTCAGCGACCAGCTGTGCGCCAGCGGCCATGAAGGTGTTTCATTCGGACCGCGAAAGCCTGGCGTGCAGCGCCACGCTGCGCGGCCGCCTCTCGCCTTTCATTCGGTGCGCCTATCGCACTGACGCTGCCCGACCCACTCTGCCCGACCCACACGGCAGACGCCGACCCCGTGGAGGTGACGGACGCCTGCCGTGAGGAGGTGTACCAGTACAAGATCAGCCGCAACTCAAACATCAACCGTAACATTCCCTTGGGTAGGCGCGGGCCACAGTCGCCCGTGCGGGCACTAACCGCTCTGTTGTGGCGTAGTTCACGGCATGCGCGCTTGCGGCGGTACCGACCCCGCTCACTGCACTCTTGCTATGTTATGGACCCGTCCCTACCCTTCGCCGCTCGTCATCATCACGGAACCGCAGCTAAGGCATGCAAGGTGGATGCTGACAAGCACTGCAACATCACGTGGTTTTTTGGCTACAAGTCGGGGCAGATCATCTCTTGCCTGCGGTGGGTTGCGCACCTGCTGCCAACCACGCAGCGATAGCCATTCAAAGTCCCTTGCTGTTTCGCACAGCGTCCTAGCCTGACGCCTGCTCTTCCCTTCCCTGCTGTGGCCATCACACACGCAGCGAGATCAAGGAGCTGCTGGCTCCAGCCTGCGCCAAGCAGATCTTCAAATTGCAGCTGGACGCGGCCATTGATTTCCGGTCGGACCCGCAGCTGTACGAGAGCTGCAAGGAGGATGCCTCGACTCTCTGCAAGGGCGTCAAGTTTGGCGGCGGTCGTGTACAGGCTTGCCTGGTGCGTGGCGTGCCGGCGACCGCTTGTGACTGGACTGACTTCAGAAATGTTCGCATCGATGAGCTTGATAGATTTGACGCCGTTCTGATCCACGTGCTCCTCGTTGTTCCCCTGGTCGCCCACAGCGTGACAAGCGCATGCAGCTGTCGTGGGCGTGTGAGGAACAGCTGTTCCGACAGGAGCTGGAGGATGCCGATGATATCCGTCTGAGCGTGCGCCTCTACACACAGTGCATCCGCGAGAAGCGCAAATTCTGCGCTGAGGTGGAGCCAGGTATGCGCCGCACCGGCCTGTCAAGCACGCCCTTGTGGTTGGGCTACCCGGGGCACGGCCCGTAGGGCGCCCGCGCATACCGTGGGCGAGGCGCGGCCCAACGGGTACGCAGACATGGCGCCGCCCCGCCCTGCGAGTTGGTGGCGCTCCGCGCCTGGCGCATGGAGGGTTGGGGCTTGACCGTGTGTGTTGGAGCGCCCGCACCAAAGGCTGATGCGCCTTGTCGATACCACCGGCCGATGCAGGCAGCGCCAAGGTCAAGGATTGCCTGGAGATCCACCGCAACGACGATGGCTTCGGCAATGATTGCCGCGAGGAGGTTAACGTCATGATTGAGCAGCGCGTGCGCGACTTCCGCCTCGACAGCCGCCTGCGCCAGACGTGCGAGAGCGACATCTATAACATGTGCGCCTTCTTTGGCGACGTCGACACCCTCGACACTGAGGATACCTCAGTCATCCGCTGCCTGCAGGTGCGCCCGCTGCCTGGCCGGCAAGGATCTGCGGCTGCTCCTACAATGGGCTTGCACTAGGCGCGCCCGCGTGCGCAACGGCACCTCAGAATGGCGGCCGTATCGAACACCGCCTCAACCCTGCGCGCTGGTGTTCTCAATTGTGCGCTGCAGGACTACATGAACGAGATCACGAGCGCACCCTGCCGCTCGCTGGTGCGCAAGTACAAGGAGCTGGCGTCGGAGGACATCCGCTTCAACGTGCCGCTGGCGGAGGCTTGCTACGAGGACCGCCAGCGCCTGTGCGCTGGCGTTCCCCCGGTAGGGCCCAGGCACCGGCGCGTTGGCGGGGCGCAAAACGCCATGTGCGACACGGCCCGCTAGCAGTTCCATCTGAACTGTGCGTCTTCCCTGCTGCCGCGCACGCCAGGGCTCTGCTCGTGTCATCCGCTGCCTCACGACCAGCCGCGAGAAGCTGTCGACCCTCTGCCGCGCGACTCTCTTTGACGAGGAAGTCCGCTTCTCGGAGAACATCGATTTCCAGTTCCCCATGAAGGTACGCTGCTGTGATGAACCGCATGCCTGCAGTAGTTGTCTGCCAATGCAGCTGCCGGCGCTCGCGTGATGCAACAACCATGCGGTGTCAACATGTGCAACTGCACACCTACCGCCTGTCCCACCAGGTCGCCTGCCAGAAAGAGATCAAGATGTTCTGCAAGGACGTGCCCCACGGCGAGGCCCGCACCATCCGCTGCCTGCAGGTGAGCGGCCGCTGCTGCACGCCCTGCTGTCTAAATAGCGCTCTGTCTATCGGTGCCCCGTTCCCCAGGAAGTGCTAAAGGAATGGCCTGCTTAGCACACCCGAAGAGGGGGGGTGCGGACGCGTGGCACCTAGAGCGTCAGCGCACCGGCGTGCTTGCGAAGGGCTAATCGCGCCCTTGCTGAGCCCGAGCCCTTGAACGCCCTGGGTCCCTCCCGCAGGACAAGAAGGACGACCCGGACTTCGGCAAGGAGTGCCGCCGCCAGGTGGAGTCCTACGAGGCTGATGCATCTTCGGACTACCGCCTTAACTATCGCCTGTCCAAGAACTGCCGCGACGACATCAATTCCCTGTGCGCCCAAGTGTGCTCCGCCGAGGACGGCGCGGTGCGTTGGGCATGAGGCCGCGGGCTGAGAACTGAGGGGGCTGGCGCAGCCGATGACGCGGCAGGGCTGCGCCTGGACTTCATCGCAGCTGGCCGTGGCGGGCTAAGGGGCCACTTCGGGTAACATCATAGCACTTTGGAGCGCTGAATAAAGCCCCATGCATTCGCTGTGGCCGCAGACCTGTGGCGGCACCGTGCTGCGCTGCCTGACGGAGCGCAAGGAGGAGATTAAGAACGAGGCGTGCCAGCAGGAGGTCATGTACTTTGAGAAGATGGAGGTGACCAACTTCAACAACGACGTCATCCTGGCCGCGGCCTGCCGCACCGACGTTAGCCAGTTCTGCAGCGAGACCGAGGCCGGTAAGCCTGGATCGAATGCCGTCTGATTAGAGCGCTTCCAGCGGCCAGGATGTGAGGGCAGTACGTAAAACTCCCTGCCTCACGCCGATGGCCTCAGGCGAGGGCCGTGTGCACGAGTGCCTGCGCGCTAACCGCGCCAAGCTCAGCGATAGCTGCCGCCGCGAGGAGCTGCTCCTGGAGGAGCAGGAGGCAGAGAGCGTGGAGCTGCGCCCCGGCCTTCTGCGCATCTGCCGCAACGAGCGCCGCACCTTCTGCGGCATGGTCGCGCCCGGCCAGGCCCGCGTGTTCCGCTGCCTGGCTGAGAAGATGTCGGACCCCGACTTCGGCGAGGCGTGCCGCAAGGAGATTACCGACAAGCTGCAGCGCCGCCAGGCCAACTGGAAGCTGGACCCCTCGCTCCGCAAGGCCTGCAAGTAAGCCGCCCGCCCCGGAGCCCGAACTTGCTCGGTGTGCTCGAGTCACCGTGAGCTAGGTCGCAGCTGGCGCCTGCCATGGAGCTGCGCCCCTCGCTGTTGTGAAACCTTTGTGTTTGCGACCTGCAGGCAATCCGTCACGGCTCACTGCGGTGTGGAGGACGCTGCCAACAGCGAGGAGGGCCTGGTGTACAAGTGCCTGGCCAAGAACTTCATGGACATTGACGACGGCTGCCAGAAGGAGCTGGGCCGCGCCGTGCACATGGCCTTCTTCGTGTGGCAGGAGGGCGCCATCCTGACCTCGGACTGCGACGACGACGTTAAGAAGCACTGCCTGGCCAACCGTCCCAACATGGCCGCCACGCCCGGTGCCATCGGCACGTGCCTGGCCCAGAAGGTGCGCGTGGCTTGTTTGGCCCCGGGCTGGTTGCGTGAGGGAGGCTAGTTGCTTTTGGTGGGTTGCATGGAACTCCCCAGGGACAGCACCTCTCCAGACTGCCTGCTATACCGCAGCGTGCATGTGCTTACTTCTGTTGTGCCGGTTGCCTGCCTTCGTCGTCAGATGGAGGACACCGCCAAGCCCCCCGAGTCGCTGCTGAGCGAGAAGTGCGCCGCGCTGGTGGAGGTTGCGGAGCCGCCCAACATGAAGCAGGCCTTCGAGGCCTCGCTCACGGTCGCGCTGCTGCAGTCGCAGCTGTCGGCTGTGGAGGGCGCGACGGGCCTGACCATGCTCAAGCGCGACCGTCAGGGCAACGCGCACGCGCTGACGCTCACGGGCTGGACGGCGCTGCTTGGCATCGCGTCCATGGTGCTGCTGGTGCTGGCCGGCGCCAACTACGCTTACCGCCAGTACCGCGGCCTGCCCGACCAGGCCGGCTACACGCTGGTTGTCAAGGGCAAGGGCGGCCGCTAGGCGCCGATATACTAGCGGCGGGCGCTAGTCGTTCGCTGGGTTGGAGGGATGGTGGGTTATGCGGAGGGGGTTGGGGGCGGGCCATTTATGGGCGAACTTGCCGCGGCCCAACGGCCGAACCTTGTGTGCATGGCTGGCCTCGGGCTACGTCGTGCCATGAGTAGAGCTGCTCATGCGGCTGCATAGACTGCTGGCGCGTCGCCTGACGCTGGAGGACCTAGGAGTGAGCCGGTCGGGGCTGTGTCTGAAGCGTCGTGGATGGTAGGCGCTGCCACAGTACTCGGGAATCCGGATGGTCGCACACTCAACTGTAATACCGTGTCACGATGCTCTCATAGTTCTTGCGCAACCTTCCCGGGCTGGGGAGACTCGTCACTGGGGGCGGGGAAAGGTGAAGAGGAGGACGGTTGGTCGGCGATAACTACTGCCCTACATACGTGGACGTGTAAGAAGAACTGCCTGCTGCAGCGTACAACAAGGCGGCCTGAGCGTTGAATTACGAGTTAGGCAGGTCGGGCACGGGTTATCGCGCATGCGCGTGCGCGGCCGCGGCTAACACCCAACACACAACCATATAGCATACATACCTCGTTTAGGGGGCACCCGTAAAGTCGGGAACACACATATAGCAACACAGCTCGCGGATCATCATGGTCCCGAGGCTTGCGGCAGCGCTGCTGCTGTTCGCGCTCTGCGGAACAGCGCAGCCGATCGACAAGATCGATGCAATGTTTAAGTGGGTGAAGGAGCTCGGCGGAACGGTGAGAACCTGTTGCCGCGTTTGAAGTTTGGTCTTCTTCGCTGCTTACCGCCTTCTGCGTTTGCAGATCCACGCCGAGGTGAAGCTCAACCAGAACGGCGTGCGTGGCCTGTTCACCACCAAGGCAATCAAGAAGGACGAGTGCGTAGGGTTGGGCATGCGTCCGTAACCCCAGCCCAAGCCCTCCGCCTCGGACGCCTTCATGATGCGCTTTCAGCTGTGAACGTTCCCGGCGTCGTGCGGAATAGTGCGGCTGCAGCTTGAGAGCCCTGTGTGGCCGTCTTGCTGGGGCACGGGGTGTTGCGCCTTCAAGCCTGCTGGGGCAGAGGGCCTTGAAACGGGACGCATCCGCCAGGCCCGCCAAACCTCAAATGTCCCGGCTACTCCAACAGGTACATCGCCTCAATCCCCGCCGCTGCCATACTCAACGCTGGTGGCCTGAACGATAGCTTCGCGGTGAGTACCCGAGCGCGCCCGCACTGTTCCTAGGCTCCTCGACATACGGTACCATCCCGCTTACATGATCACTGCTCTGCAGGTCCCAACCCTTTCGGTGCTGCGCGAGTTGAAGGCTGGCGACAAGAGGTGAACCAGAGCCTGCGCAGCTGTCGTCGTCACCGCGCGCGGCCGCCGGCTGCACCCCCCTAGCGGCCCGCACCGTCTGCCTCGATTCCCTACATCGATCCCATCTCGACCACCACGTCCCGGCTCCTGCCGCGACCCCTTGCCCACCCCCTGCAGCCGCTTTCAGCCGTATGTTGACATGTGGCCCAAGCCCGACGAGCTGGTGAACAGCTGCAACCTGGACTCGAAGTACGCGCCCATGTGGAAGAGCTCCTTCTGGGTGCGTTCACATGTCTGGAACTCTTGACGCTCGGCGCTGTAGCCCCGGCATAAGTTCTGCCGGCACCAGCCGGCAAAGAAAGTACCGGGCGCCGCGCCACGGGCCCCGACCTGCCAAATGACTGGCGCTTCAGCTTTCTGGGCGGGGGAGCACCCCTATGCGAGACCAATACCGCGGGGCCCGCACCTGACGGCCTGGCTGGTGCCCGTCGTCGCCGTCCGCCTCCTGACCGAATGTGCACGCCGTGCCGCGCGTCGCTGTGTAGGAGAAGAACCAGCGCGACTGGCAGACGCACCTGGCCTCGATGCTGGCGGGCGAGCTGAACCCCGACATCGAGTACACCATCCAGGAGATGGTGGGCAACGCGCCCGTGACCCTGGACGACCTCAAGTACGCCTGCGCCATCGTAAGTGCTTGGGGTAGTGGTGGCGGCTGGGGCAACTGTCTCTGCGCGCATGGCTGAGGGGGGAGGGGAAGGAGGCCCAGGCATGGAGCTTACTGGCAGCAGGGCGGCTGCGAAAGCATCATCATCGCGGGTGCAAGAGCAGCTGGGAGTAAAACGGGCAGGGTGCCGCTCTGACCTCTCCGTGCCCTCGGCCTGCACCCCCTGCCTTGCTTCTGCCTCGCAGTCGTCGACCCGCTACGTCTCGACCGCCCGCCGCCGGCGCCTCCTGATGGCCCCCGTCTTCGACCTGGCCAACCACGACCGCAACTGCCAGATCCTCATTTCCCCCTACGAGACCGCCGACTATCTGCACATCATCGCCGGCGACGACATGCCCGTCGGCACCGAGGTCTGCTACAGCTACGGCTCTCTGCGCGATGACTACGCCGTTGCCCACTACGGGTGAGAGCGGAGCGCGGCGGGTAGGAGGCCGCCCCTGCCATCGCAGCAACGACGGGGCGGGCCAGCGGCGGACCCCCGCGCCACCTGGCACTGGGGTTTGAGCCTGTGCTGCTGCTCGTCTCTTGTCGCTCATGCCGCCAAGGGCATCACGCTGACCGCGTCGTGCCCCTTCCCCCTGCCGCTGACTCCCCGCAGCTTCCTGCCGGACCTGGAGAACCCTCCCCGCCTGTCCCTGGTGGACCACCGCGACCACGACCCCAACAGCCACTACAGCCACGACACCCCGCCCTCGGAGGAGCCCTTTGACGGTACGTGTGCGGACTCCGGTCCCGGCTCGCCACCGCCTGTTGCTTCCCCCCCGCCCGTTCCGGTCCCCGGCCACAGCAGTTGCTGCACTTCCTCTCTGGACCTACACTCACCTGCGTGTGCCTTGCTCTGCCCGCCCTGATTAGGCACGCCCGAGGAGCTCAAGACCGAGATGGAGCGCCTGACGGCCATCTACAAGAGCATCAAGGAGACGCCCGACGTCATGCCGCCGCAGCCCAAAGGCAAGGACTACGTGTACGACCTGCTCAAGGAGCTGGAGGGCCGCCGCCTGTCGTCCATCCAGTACGAGGTGCGCCGCCTGGCCGACAAGCTCAACATCAAGTCGGAGCTGTGAGCGGTTGGTGGAGTTATGAGGATGGACTGATGGGTTGCAGCGAGGTGCAGGCCTGGCTGTGACGCGCTTTGGTGTTAGAAGTAGACTGCGCGCGAGCTGTGAGTGCGTTGCACTGGAGGCGAGGTTGCAGGGGAGGCGTGGCGAGGCTGGAAGTTTGGTGTGCATAGGAGCTGTAGCTGCGGTATGCTAGCGAGCAAGGGGGCGGCACGAGCGTTCGGCGCGCGGCGAGACTATGGTCGGTCTCGGGTGCTCGGCGTGCGAGTTGCGGGCACAGCGCCGCAGGGTACGTGCTTGGCCCTGTAAGGCCTCTCAGCAATATCTACGCCCCTTTCTCTAGTGCCCATGCCATGCATCGAACTCTCCGAACGGGGCACGAATCCAAATGTGACGAGCTTTGCATTCTGAGCACCCGTAGTAAGGGAGCAGAGCGTGTGTGCTGAGTGCTGTACTGCGCCGTACCGGTTGCACACGGCCGTCTGTGACACCCCACCCAGCGCACGCGCCTGCTTGCCCTCGCCCCAGCGTAGCTGCGCTGTAAGCGACTGCTGTTCACCAATTTCGCCCGCTCACCGGCGACTTGCTCACAAAGCGCCCATATTTTTGATCACTGCTTCAGCGTAGTAGCTTTAATAGGAGCAGCCCGGGGTGCGGGCGGCACCCCGGGGCCGCCGCGTTGTTGACGACTAGCATCGCGCGAGCGTCGCTGTCACCATGGCGAACCGCACGGACAAGGAAGCGAAGACTATCCATGGAACGAATCCCCAGGTTCGCAATGCAGTTCGCCTGTCAGTCGTCGGCATGGGCAATCTCACGCGACAGCATCCCCGCGCAGAACCTTGTCGAATACATCGTGCGACAGAAGGTGTACACGACTCAGTTCTGGAAGGAAAAATGCTTCGCGCTGACGGCGGAGTCCCTGCTGGAGGTGGCCGTGGAGCTGAAATCCATAGGGGGCACGTATGGGGGGCAGCGCAAGCCCTCGGACTTCCTCTGCCTCATCCTCAAGATGCTCCAAATCCAGCCGGACAAGGAGATCATCATCGAGTATATAAAGAACGAGGACTTCAAATACGTGCGCCTTTTAGGTGGGGTGGCCTGCACAGGGGCCTGCGGGGGCCACCGAGGCGCGCTGCCCCTTCTGCCCCCATGCTCACCCTGCCCCACCCGCACCGCAGGGGCCTTCTACATGCGGCTGGTAGGGAGGCCCCTGGAGGTGTACCAGTACCTGGAGCCGCTTTACAACGACTACCGCAAGGTGTGGCCCCGAGCCCGCGACCCCCTGCACACCTACCCAGCCTCCTCCGCCCCGCGCCCCGCCTCGCCTGCCCCCCGCCGCGCCGCCTGCCCGCCAACCCACATCACCGCGCACGCCCTCCGCCGCGGCCCCACTTCCGCCAGATCCGGCTGCGCACCACGGAGGGCCACTTCAAGCTGGCCCACGTGGACGAGGTGGTGGACGACATGCTGCGAAAGGACTTCATGTTCGACACAGCCCTGCCCCGGGTGCCTGCCAGGTGCGCCGCCCGCCGCTGCGGCCCCGCCTCCGGACCCGCGTGGCGCCCCGCTGCAGCCCCGGGTGCCTGCCGCCCAGCCGCCTGCTCCCCGCGCCGCACCGCGCCGCGCACATCCCGACATGCCGGGCAACATCATGCCACCCTGCATGCATACCCCCAGGCACACGCTGGAGAAGCTGAACCAGCTCGACCCGCGCATCTCGGTGCTTGACGAGGAGTTCGACGAGGCCATCCTGGAGCTAGAGGCGGGCGAGGCGGCCAAGCAGGCGGCCGAGATCGAGGCCAAGCTGGCGGCGGCGGGCCGCGAAGACGTGGACAAGGACAAGGTGGAGCGCGAGCGAGAGCGGCGGCGCAGGTGGGCGTGTGGGAGGTGGGACTGCGGAGGTGGCTGCGCGGGCTCGGACCGTGGCGGCCGCAGCTCAAGTGCCTCTGAGACTTGACTCCCTGCACCCGTGCCGCCGTGTGTGTTCCTGCCCACAGCCCCGAGCGCGACGGACGCGACGCTGACGCTGTGTTCCGGGACCGCGCCAGCGAGCGCGACCGGGAGCGAGACCGCATCCGGGAGCGCGAGCGCGAGTACGAGCGCGGCGGGCGCGACGAGCGCGAGTATGATCGTGACCGCGACAGGGACCGCGAGCGGGAGCGCGAGCGGGAGCGGGAGCGGGACTACGACCGCGGCGGGCGCGGCGGCGGTCGGGATGCGGACTATGTGCGGGAGCGGAGCCGCAGCCGAGAGCGGGAGCGGGACCGCGACTACCGCTCCAGGTGGGCGATGGCTGCGGTGTGGCTGCGGCGCTCGGGACTGCTGTGCTCGGCGGAGGCGGCCTGACCATGCTAGCGCTGGGCTGCTGTGGATCTACTCCAGAGCCCGGCGGGCAGTGCGCCGCTACTCGTGTGCCGCTCGACAGGCTCGCTCCTGGTCTGCTCCGCTTGCAGGGACTACGACAGGGACTACGACAGGGACCGGCGCGACCGGCGCAGCCGCAGCCGCAGCCGCGATCGGCGCGAGCGCCGAAGCCGCAGTCGCAGCCGCGACCGGCGGGACCGGGACCGGGAACCAAGGCGCAGCCGCAGCCGGGAGCGGCGGGACCGCGACCGGCGGGACCGCCGGGGCAGCCCCTCGACGTCCCGCTCGAGCTCGCCCTCTTCATCCACCTCATCCGAAGACTCGCGCGACCGCCGCGGCGGCCGCGAGCGCAGCCGCAGCAGGGAGCGCGAGCGGCGGGAGGAGCCGCGGCGCAAGGAGGCCGGCGAGGCGGGGGGCAAGAAGGGCGATGCCAAGGAGTCCAAGGGCAAGGCCGGGGCTGGTGGCAAGGCGAAGGCGGTGGAGCAAGACCCTGAGATTGTCGAGGTGAGCCCTGTGATGTGCTTGGTCGGGTAGCTCGGCTCCGCTTTGAGTTGCGGCTGGTGCCATGGCGCCGTCAGCTGTGGATTGGCGCCGTGCCAACGCTCTGGGCCCGTGGCTCGCGTCCGTGCCTCCTTGCCCTTCCTGTGGGCAACAGCTTGCCCACTATTGATCGTCGCGCGTCGACCACCCCTCGCCCCGCAGGCCAACAAGCTTCGGGCCAAGCTCGGACTCAAGCCGCTCAAGTGATGGATGGATGCCGGATGGAAGCATGGCGCGGTCGTTAGGCGCTGCCGCTGCTGTCTACGGCCGGTGCTGCCGAGCGAGTCGCTGGAGGCCGAGCAGGGATGGCCGGCACAGGCCGGCTGTGCCGTGTGTTGGACGGGCAGCTTTGTTATCTCCCCTCTCGTGCTGTTGCCCTGTTGGGCAGTACAGGGTTGGCGCCATGCTGCTGCAAGTGGCCACGTGGCGAGTGCAAGTGGGCGTATTATTGTGTAACCAGGCTCGAGCACTGCCCGAGGCTCACGGCTGCGGCGCGAGCTAGCCGCCAGCCACCACACGCGCTCCTCCAGCACCGGGTGTTCCTGTCTACAGACCACCATGCCAGCCCGCCCAACGCCGCCTTCCAGTACCGTACAACTGCAACGGAAAAGTCAAGACGTGAAGAATCAAGAGGAGTGCCACTGGGGCTTATTGCGTGGGCCCAGGGCCCAGGGCGCGGGAGCCCGCGACCCACATCAATGGCCGCCACACGCAGCCGCTTGCCCAGGCCACAAGACGCCGCGCCAATGCGTGCGCGGAGGTATGCGAACATGCTGGCCCACCACCACCACCACCATGACCCGCCTGGTTGACCCCCAGTACACCCAGCACCGGCTCTCCCGATGCTAGCCCGCACAGCCGGGCAAAACACACACAACACGGCACGCCGCTACACACCACGGCACGCCGCCTCGCCTATCTCTCAGCTCTCTTCCCCGCTCATCGGCGGCCGCCGCCACCCACACGCTCTGCAGGTCGCGCAACAGTCCAAGCGCGCCACTCGCCGCGTCTCCGGACGTGGATGGCACCGCTGCACGCTGGCCTTCTGCCGGTGCTGCACGCCGGGGTCGCATCACAGCATGCCGGGCTCACGTGGACTTGCGGCGGAACAGGAACGTGTTGCCCGTCTTGCCGCGACCGATGCGCATGTCCCTGAGGGCCGGGTGCGCAACACAACCGGTGCAGCCCACGTCAGGTTATGACTCCCAAGACGGCTACGCTCGGGTACCACATTGCTTCTAGGGCCCGGTTTCTTGGCGCGTGAGCGCCGGTTACCGTGATCCCTTCGTGTATTTCGGGCGCCAGCGGCAAGTGCCTGACATATGCGACGTGCAACGCGCGCGCTGATGCAGCAGCACAGCGTAGCGCTTGTCTTGTTATGGCATCGCGGCATCGTGACGGCGCGGCGAGTTGTGGACCCACCTGTCGACGAAGGTCGTGACCCAGTCGGCCCCTGACCGCGACTCCCCAGGGCCCGTCGTGCTGCCGCCCGTGGCCAGCTTGAGCTGCGGGCGCAGCGGGGGATTGCAAGGCACAACTTTGAGTGCGGCCAGCTACACAACAACAGCCGCGAACGTGCTCCGGCCTGGGGCCATGTCAGCTGTAGCGCGCCCCGAGGCGCACCCGCGGCGTGAGCAGGCGTGTGAGAGCAGGCGTGTGTACACGTGCCTCGCACCCACCGGCGGCAGCCAGCCCGGCACTGGCAGCCCCAGCGCGCTGACGGGCTTGACGGAGACCTGGTCGAACAGGACCTGCGGCGGGCGGCACGTCATGGGGCGACAGACCGCTGAATGCGGGTCCTTTGGGGGGCCAAGCAGCAGGCCGCGCCGTGGGGCGGGCCTGGCGGCAGTGGCAGGTTCCCAACTGGCCGCGGTCCTACCCGCGCCGTCTTGCCATCTCCGCTGTCTCGCCAGATGCCCTCGATGCCGACCCTGCAGGGCAGGTGCACGGGGTGGGTGTAGACGCCAGGCAATGCGTTGAAAGGCTGAGAGGCCATGCGGCCGCACAGGCCCCTCCCCGGGAGGCCAGCGCCCAGGACCCCGCACCTCCAGAAGCCGCAGCGCCCGGCCCGTGTCCCAAGGAACACCCCGCGGATGCAGCCCACCCCGGTCAGGCCCTGCCCAACAGCGCGGCGCGGGGACCCAACACCGCCCCACCTCCAGGACCCAAACGGCCCGAACCCGAACACCGCGCTGTTGCTAGCCACCAGGGTGCCGGTCTCGTTGAGCGACAGCACCTGGCCGGGGCACAAGAGAGCATAAGCTGGGGTCACAGACCACGGGAGCACACACAAGCGGGGTCACGGGGCCAGGAGCGCTCGCGGTACGCCACAGGCAAGCCTCGGCCGGGGTGCTGCGCTGCAGCCGGTGCGAGGCCCGTGGGCGCTGCTCTCAGGTGCAAGTAGTGTCCACCCAAGGGCGTCCCTGCCTCGCCTGCGTGATCTCGGAGATACCCACGCCGGGCAGCTGCTGCGCCGCCAGCAGCAGCTGTGCGGGCGCTGTCCGTGTCACAGCAGTGCCGTTAGACTTGGGGGTCGGTGGGGGCAGGGGCAGCATGATGTCAGACCACCCTGTCAGGGCTGCCGTCGGCGTTGGGTACGCCGGAGAAGGCACTTGGCCGTGCGCTCGCACTGGGAACGCACAGCGTCGCAACCGGCGCACAGGCAGGTCTAACGCATGCTGCGGCGCGGGTGCTGGAACGCCGTGAGGGATGTACAGCAAGTTAGCGAAGAGAGCACGCACCGCGTACACGAGCTCCCACTCTGTCGGTGGCGAAGCGGAAGGTTCCGACGCGGCATGCGGGGCGCGGCGAAAGCAGCGAAAGGAAGAGGCACCGGTCAGCACCACGGCAAAGCAGGGGCCCTTTGTCATTCCCTGCAGAATGCTGGTCAGAGGTCACAGACCGATCTTTCTACCAACATCAGGAGGGCTGGAGTTGCACTCCCCGGCATTAGGCAGGGACAGGCTGTAGCCCCGGCCGGCTGACCCACCTCCGAGCAGCGCTGGCGCCACGCGAGGAAAGGAGCCCGGCTGCTCCTGCCACGCCAGTGGCTCGGGAAGGGGGGTGATGGCCTCTAGCCTGTGCAGCAGCATGTCAACCGTTTTCTTGGTCTGCAAGGGAAGCACGGGGGCAGGCGGCAGGCGGGGTGAGTCGCGTTCAAAGTCGCCGGGTTAGTGAACATACCGTCTCGTCGCCGGGAAGCACCGCTTGCGGGAAGCCCAGGCTGCTGATTATACGGTTGAGCTCTTTCTTTTCCTCTGCTAGGTGGAACTCTAAGTCCGCGTAGTTGCGCTGCTGCTTTGGTGGCAATGCCGCTGCCGCAACACGTCGTGTGGTATGGGGGCAGGCGACATGATGCGATACCGAGCGTGCCGAGCGCGGGTGGGTGTGTCGCGCCTGTAGGCGTTGGCTGCCACGCAGCGACATGGCGCAAGCAAAACAGCCTGGTTCTGGGAGCCCTGCTATTAGGTGCTATCCTATGGTATGGATTACGACTAGTTTATCAATTGGCTTTCGGATATGGGTATGTAGTAAAGCTTCATAAGCGGCACGGATGGCGTTTCCGCGTGTGGCCAAACCCGGCCTAACCCGTCCAGCCCGTCCCCTCCCGTCCTGATGCACCAAACATGTCATGATGGCCAGTCCGCTTACAAAGGGTAGGCCTTAAGCAACAGGCAAGCACGGCCCCTGTTGCACACACCCGCCTTGGGCAGAGCCTGGCAGCGCGAGAGCCCCCACCTTCGCGAGGACGTTCTGCGTTCCCCCTCTGCCTTTCCTGGCTGTCCTCCTTGCAGTGATCGACCGTCATACACGTGAGTCCACATCAGCTTGCCCTTGTCAACACCTCTGCAAGCCATGTGAGCCATCTCCTGACACACTTGTCGCTTACTTTCCCTCTCCCAAGGGTGACGGCGCCTTGTGCAGCGCTCTTCAACCTTTCAACAGGTGGCCCTTGCTGTCCATTGGTATCAGTCCTTGTCTGTGTCCGCCCTGACTCTCCCTCGCCACGTGCCCTACCCAGCCGGCCCCCGGCCGTCCCCAGCCAATACAGGTATCAGCGACAAAAGCCCCGTCATACCGCTTCCCGCGCGCGCGCGCGTCTCCCTAACGCATGACATTTAGACATCAATGTGGCCCATAGACCGGCGGCGCGCCTGCGGCACCGTCGCACGACCGGCATGTCGGCGGCGCTCATGTCCCTCGTGCTGCGCGCCGTTGCTGAGTGCGCTGTGAGCGCCTGTATGACTTGGCAGTGGACTGTACGCGCTGTGAGAAGGCTAGTGTCCTGGTCGGAGCCTCCGCCAATTGCACGATTCACGTTTTGCGATTGTGCACGCGGGCAATGGTTGTAGCCTTCTGTGGCCCGAATTGCACAGCGCTGCTCACGTCGTTGATAACCAACTCGCTGTCGCGCTAGGTGACGTGCAAGCCGAAACCGAACCGCCGGTCGACGACAGAGACATTCGCGCGCCCTAGCGTCGCCGCAAACAATGCTCCTCAGCGGCACCAACACCCGCGTCAGCAGGCCTACTGCTGAGGCGCCCGGCCTGGTTGCTCCCCGGCCCTGCACACGCCGCACGTCGGCGGCCCGGCGCCATCACGCCGCGAACGGCAGTCGCGCGGTCATCCCCGTCGTGGCTGCGAGCGGCAACGGCACCACGATGCAGAGCGATATCACAACGGTCAGGTGCGACCGGGCAACGGGCGTCGACTCGCGTCCGGTCGACCGACCTGGGCATCCACGGCCCCGGACACCGCACCCCCACGCCCCCACACCCTCATACACACACGCGCCCCCTTCCCCCTTCGCCCCGTCCCCCGCAGCACCTCCGGCCTGCCCCGGACCGCTGTCGTGGGCGTCCTGGGTGGCGGCCAGCTTGGCCGCATGATGGCGCTGGCCGCGGTGCGTCGCGCCGTCGGCCGGCGTCCGGCGCCGCAGCCACACCCTGCAGCCCCCACACGCTGCCCGCCCGCACCGCTACACCCACTCCCCCGAGCCAGTCCGACACTGTTATCGCTGTCAGCAAGCACCTCGCAGCCGCGACCTGCGGGCTGGGGGCCACGCGGGCTGCGCTCGTACCACGCGCCAGCCCGCGCCGCCCGCGGGCTGCGCTCGTTGTCGGCCAGTCGGACGCACACACAACCAGCGCCGTGCTGCGGCCCCTCCCTCCCCTCCCCTTCGATGGCCTCCGCCTCCTGGGCTCCTCCTCTGCCGCCCAGGCACCACCTGCCCCATGCGCGCGCGCGCCCTCGCCATCCCTTGCCTCCCCGCGCAGCCCTCATCACCCCTGCGGCGTGCGCCGTGCCCCCCGCCTCCTGCCTGCCGCGCCGGCACGAACCCTGTTCACCCCAAACCCCCGCCATCCCCCCGCAGGCAAACCTGGGCGTGCGCATGAAGTGCCTGGACCCCACGCCCGACGCGCCCGCGTCGGTGGCTGCGGAGCACGTGCAGGGCCACTTCCGCGACGCCGAGGCCATTGAGGACTTCGTCAAGCGTGAGTCACGCACTGTCGCTAGCGGCGGCGGAGGCCGGGGCGCAGGCGGCCGGCAGCGCGGAGCGTAGCAGAGCGCGTACAGGGCCTTGCGGCCATCGGCGCAGCAGCGTCATGCGAGCATTGCCAGGACGTGCGCGGTTGGCGGTTGGTGGTTCGGGGCCGACAGCTCGGGGCTGTGTAACGGGGCCCGACGGGCGGGCCACGCAAAGTGTCGTGAGCGGCCCAGTGAGGGGCAGCGCATGGGACGCCCCTGAAGCGCCTGCGAGCAGCCCCCGGCCCCCGGCCCCCGGCAGCAGAGACATGCGCGCCGCCTCCTGCACCCTCGCCTGCGGCCTTCCATCCCCACTGCGTCGTGCCTGCGGCCGGCGGCTTGTGCCGGGTGGTGGTGTGGCCGTGCGAGGGCTCCCGCACGCAGCCTGGCGTCGCCCCGACCGCGAAAGCCCCTTGCTCCGCCGACCCGCAGGGACGGGCGTGGATGTGCTGACCATGGAGATTGAGCACATCAACACGGACGCGCTGGTGCAGGCCGCCAAGGACGTCGGGGTGAGGGCTGGGCTTCTACCTACCTACCTACCTACCTACCTACCTACCTACCTACCTACCTACCTACCTAGCCATAACGTTAGCACGCCGCCAAGGACATCGGGGCCGGCGGGCCCTCGGCTGAGCCGCCGTCGCCCGCGGGGCCACCCCAACTGCACACAACCCGGCCACCGCAGGTGGACATCGAGCCCTCGCCCGCCACCATTGCGGTCATCCAGGACAAGTTTGCGCAGAAGCAGCACTTTGAGAAGGCGGGCGTGCCGCTGCCCGCATACCGCAACATCAAGTGCAAGGGCTGCATGGAGGGCACGGGCAAGGCCTTTGGCTACCCCTTCATGCTCAAGGCCAAGCGGTGAGCCCGGGAGCCCGAGCTGCGGATCCGTCGGTGGTCGTTATGGAGGGCTGTGAAGCAAGCGCGGCCTGCATGCCCAGCGGCAAAGCGGCGAGCGACACGAGCGCCGGCCTCCCCACGTCGCATGGCCCCACCTGGCGCTGCGTGGCCGCTTCCGCTTCCCCGCAGCCTGGCCTACGACGGCAAGGGCAACTACCTCGTGCGCTCCGAGGAGGACATCCCCGCGGCGGCCGCGGCGCTGGGCGGCTACGAGGCGGGGCTGTACGCTGAGAAGTTCGCCCCCTTTGTCAAGGAGCTGGCGGTCATGGTGGTGCGCAGGTGGGGCGGAGGGGATGGGCGGAGGGGGTCGCGGGGAAAGGGTTCGTGCCACACGGTGAGGGATGGGGCCGGGCTGGGAGCTGCCGGTCATGGCGGTGCGCAGGTGGGGCGAGACAGGGGAGGGAGGTGGCGGTAAGGGGTTTGGGAAGCATGGTCCGTGCCACAGGCGTGGAATGTGGGAGGGGCTCGGGCTGGGAGCTGGCGGGCACGGCCAGATGGGAAAGCGGTGGGTTAAGGCAGGGTTTGGCAGTGATCAAGAGCGCCTGCCACAAAGACTAATAAATAAACACATCTTGCCCGCCCCCCTCCCTCCACCTTCCTCCCGCCCCGCCCCGCAGCCGCGACGGCAGCGTGGTGTCGTACCCGGTGGTTGAGACCATCCACCGCGACAACATCTGCCACGTCACCGAGGCGCCCGCGGTGGTGCCCGAGGCGGTGCAGGCCCGCGCGCGGGCTGTGGCGGAGAAGGCCATCGCCTGCCTGGACGGGGCGGGCATCTTCGGGTGGGTGGGTGCGGCGGGGAGCATGGAGAGGGAGGGAAGGAGTGAGGAGCGTGCGGGTGGGGAGCAAGGCTGGGCAGAAGCCACCGTGCGTCACGTCGTGGGCTAGCTGCCTGGCTTGCCTGGTTCCGTCGCGGCGCTGCGGTTGCCCTGTTGGGCGCTGGGACGGGGGTTGTGCTGGCGGCCTGGCAGCCGCTGCAGAACTGTAGGGCGCCGCGTGCGGTGGGCCCGGAATGGTGGGGGGCAGGGCGACCGCCGAGATGGCGCCCTGTCGTCCGGCGACCACCCTCCGCTGTTCTCGGTGTGGAGGCCGGCCCGCGGACCCGCCGGCCGGCTGCCGCTGCTCACTCCCGCGGCCCGCCCTCTGCCACAACCTGGACCGCACCCCCCTGCCCGCCCGCCCCGGCGCGCAGTGTGGAGATGTTCCTGCTGGCGGACGGCAGCATCCTGCTCAACGAGGTCGCGCCGCGGCCCCACAACAGGTAGGGCAGCGGTGCCTTGGTCGTGTCTCTGGGGCCGAGGAGGACGGCTCGGAGGGGCCGCGGACGGGACGCCGAGGAGCCACGGTGCTGGGCGAAAGGCAAAGTCGGCCGCAGACGCGCCGCGCCGCCTCAAGTCGGCCGCACTGAGCCGCAGCACTTGCGGCTGCAGCGCCCACGCATCCCTCCCTTTCCCTTTCCCCGTTTCCCGGCCCCCTCCCCGTCCCCCGTCCCTCGCCTGCGGCCTGCTCACTCTGTCCCTCCCCCTTCCCCCGGCCCCTGCCTCCCAGCGGCCACTACACCATGGACGGATGCGTGACCAGCCAGTTTGAGAACCACGTGCGCGCGGTGCTGGGCTGGCCGCTGGGCGAGACGCGGCTCACCTCGGGCTGCGCCATCATGCTCAACCTGCTGGGCGAGGTGCGGCCTACGGGGGCCTGCTGCTTCGCCGGCTGCCGCTGCGTAGCCGCAGCCCTGCCCATACGGCGGTTCTGGCTTTGCTGGGGCATCCGCGCACGCGCGTTGTCCTGAATGCGCGCGGCACTGGGGAGCTTTAGGGGCATGTGCTGCCGTTCCGTCGGGCGCAAAGCTGAGGACGTACCGGTACGGCGCTAATTTGCGGTGTTCGTGCCATGTGGGGTGTGGGGTGCAGGCGGACGGCCCCGAGGGCGAGCGCCTGGCGCACGAGTACATGGCCAAGGCCTACGCCACGCCCGGCTGCAAGGTGCACTGGTACGGCAAGGAGGGCATGAAGGTGAGGGCGTCGGGGGCCACGACAGCGTGTGAGGGTGGGAAGGAGAGGGCGGCAGGAGAGGGGAGGGGATGGTGAGGACGGCGGGGGGAGCGAGCGTGATGCGGAGGGGCAGGCTTCGGGGGTGTTGGTGTGGGAGAAGCGAAACCCGGACGCTGCGCAGGTCCGCACGCCGGCACGTTGGCTCTCTCATCCCCGGGCCCGAGCCGCGGGCCCACAACGCTACATCGCTGCATCGCTGCGTCCCCCAAACACTGCCACCTACCTGCCTAGCCCCAAGCTACCGTTCCTCCCTGCGGCCCTGCCGAAACCTGCCTTCCCCTCCCGCCATGCTCTCCCCCGCCTTACGCCTGACAGGTGGGCCGCAAGGTGGGCCACATCAACATCGTGGCCAACACCCGCGCCGAGGCCCGAGCCCGCCTGGGCCAGCTCGACCCAGCGGCGCTGGAGTCGCTCAAGCGCTCGGACGCCGCCTACGCCGCCGCCACCGCAGCGGCGGGCACCAGCGAGGGCAGCAGCGGCAAGCCGCAGGTGCGCCGGGTTCGGAGGCATACGCTGGGACGGGTGAGGGTGAGGGGCGCTCCCCGGAGGCAAGCCGCAGGTGCTTCCCCTCGGGGAAGGGGCGAGCAGGCGTGGCTGGCAGGGTTTGGGCGGCAGGGTTGGCAGGCCGGCCGCTTGTGCTCGCCTCTCCCGAGGCTCTTCGCAAGCCCATCCCCTCGCCCGCTCCCCTTTCTCTCCTCGTCTTGCCTGCCTCAGGTTGGCATCATCATGGGCTCCGACTCCGACCTGGCCACGATGAAGGTGCGGGCGCCGCCCGGCGCTGCCTCCCACAGCTATGGCCCTCACCAGCTGCACTCGTGTTGCCGCCACGCATCTGTCGCGCTACCGGCAGCCCGCTGCTGCTGCCGACAGCCCAGGTGCTCTGCGCATGAGCTGCAACCTGCAAGCTCCACCGCGCCGCCACGGCGGCGAGCGGCACCGGCTGGGGCCCCCTCACGCCTCTTCCCCACCTGCCAACCCACCCTCCAACCCCACCCCAACCCCGGCCCCAACCCGGCGCAGGCCGCCGCCGCGGTGCTGGAGGAGTTTGGCGTGCCGATTGAGCTGACGGTGGTGTCGGCTCACCGCACCCCGGAGCGCATGTTTGAGTACGCGCGCACCGCCCACAGCCGCGGCCTCAAGGCCATCATCGCGGGCGCGGGCGGCGCCGCGCACCTGCCCGGCATGGTGGCGGCCATGACGCCGCTTCCCGTCATCGGCGTGCCCGTCAAGTGAGGCTTGGAACGGAGACGGGCTCGGACCTCGTGCCAAGTAGCTGTAAAGTGCATGTTGGGATTTGAGTATGTGAAGCGTGTGAGCCCGCCATTGGCGTGCCCGTCAAGTGCGGTCGGGGCCGGGGGCAACGTGAGCCGGGCTGCGGGACCGGTCGTGGCAGCAAGGCCTTCGACGCAGTGGTGGCGTTCGGGCTCGGGCTGGGGCTAGTCCCCTGGTCACGCTGCGACCACACCGGCAAGTCCTCACCAACCTTGGCACCCGCCCGTATCCCGCGCTTCCGCCTCCCGGTCTGCCCCTGCCAGGCCCGCCGGCGCGCACCTGGACGGCCTGGACGCGCTGCTGTCCATCGTGCAGATGCCCAAGGGCGTGCCCGTGGCCACGGTGGCCATTGGCAACGCGGCCAACGCGGGGCTGTTGGCGGTGCGCATCATCGCCACCGGGGACCAGGAGATGCTGGATAAGATGCTGGCGTACCAGGTCGGGGAGAGGATGGGGGCAACGGGGAGAACGCGTGGGGATAACGTGTGTGTTTGGGTACCAGCAGATGCTGTGGGCTGCCAGGTGCCAGGCGCGGGTGCGTGGGGAGAGTTGGGCAGCGGTGTGGGGAGGATAGCGGGCAGCGGGTTGTAGGGAGCTGGCGAGGGCTGTGTAGGGCTGACGGTGAGGGAGGGAGGGGCAAGCCCGGCCACGGCCACGGCCACGCGAGCGTCACGCACTGCCCCGCTGCCCCCCTGCCCCATCGCGAGCTCCCCTCACCGCGTCACCCCCACCCCCCTGCCGCCGCCTCCCCTCAGGCCGGCATGACGCAGACGGTGCTGGACAAGGCCTCCAAGCTGGAGGAGGTGGGCTGGGCCGCCTACAAGCTCTGAGCGAGCAAGGCGTAGGCGCAGCCGGGGTGCATCGCATCATCGCACCTGCGCACGCAGCCGTGGAGGCTGTAGAGGGCGGACGGCTGCGTGGGGCCGCTGGGAGGGGGCATGGACGGGGCCTGCGAGCTCTGAGCGTGCGGGCCTGCAGGCAGGGAGGGCCGGTGGTGGGGCGGGCATGTCCCGGATCGTGGGACGGGCAGCGCGCGTAGGACGGTAGGGGTCCCGGGGGGCCCTGGCAGGGGCCATCAGTGGGCTCGTGTGGGGGAAAGGGCTTGGTGGGAGGCGGCCTGCAGCGGCGGCGTGCGCCGTCGTCTGGTGCGCGAGGCGGCGCTGGCGCTGCGGCTGCTGCTTGGGGGCAGGCTTGCGGGGCTGCGGCGTGTCCTGGCTCTCGTGTGCAGCACGGAATTGTACGGTAGAGTACGGGGGCGTCGGGCTAACGGCCGACACATGACGTGACGTTGCACTTGGGACTGGCCGCGACGCGTAGTAGGGTGGTGCGGTGGCGGCGACTGGACTGCGGGACAGCGGGAGTGGGCGATCGGCTAGCCCCGCGCTAAGACCGAGGGACATCTGATGTCTGCGCGTGATAGGCGCTCGTGCGCGTGGTGCCGTGCGTTGGTAGAACAGCAACGATACGCCTGGCGACCTTGCGGGTTGCGGCCTGGCGGTGCCGGTGCGGAGCGAGGCTGCTGCGAGTCTTGGGTCGTCTTGGGTGGAGACGGGTGGAGCGACGCCTCAGCGCGGGGCCCGAGTCCAGCGTGATGCTTGGATGGCAATGAAACATGGATGGCAATGGAACACCCGCTGACTAAGACGGGTTGACGGCCCCTTGGTGGGGCTTGCCCGCTGTAAATCTCAGGAGCTGCCGCAACCCCGTGCCCTCGGGGCCTGGCTTGGCGAGCCCGGTAGCACCTGCGGCGCCCCGCGTTTTGATGGCCACGGCTTCAGCCGTGGGGCGTCAGCGGTGCTGCAGCAGCGGTCGGCACCCGCGGCGCTGCTGCTGCTGCTGCTGGGCCAGGGCGGGCGTTCCTCGCTGCAGCAGAAGCGCGAGCCTGCTGCGAGCGCAGGGTGGGGCGGCGGCTTTGCAAGGACTGGAGGGGCGCTGGTGGCCCGCCCGTGGTAGCCGCCGGCAGCCGCCGGCAGCAGGCGGCAGCAGGTGGACACCGTCCGCAAGTCACCAGGACGGCCCCTTCCCGTGCGCGCCCGCACTGCCCGCACTGCTCAAGTCGCCGCAGCCGCCAACCAACGCTGTGCCTGCCGAAGCACCCGCAGCCGCAGCCGCCCGTGCCCTTGCCCGGCCCTGACCGCGCCCTGGCCCGCAGCGTCAGTGACAAGGGCCGGGCCGCCATCCCTACCGACGCCACGCCCATGCGCCTGCTCCGCCGCTGCGGCAGCGCCGGCCGCAACAGGCCGCCGCTCCGTGCTGCGGCCCCGGCGCCACGACCTGCGCCCGCGCGGCCCCCTGCCTGGCCAAGCTCTCTTGCTAGCAGCAGCTCTACCCAAGCAAAACCTGCACCAGCTGCGCGTAGGTGCATGGCTCGCCTTGAAAAGAGGCCACCCAGACCAGACGCACATCGCCGGTAATTATGCGGTCATTATGCGGTCTGGGACTCTTTGAGGGGTCCCGGGCACACCGACCTCCGTGCCCTCCACCCACGTCAAACCAAAACAACTTAGCCGCAAGCTCGTGGCCCCTGCCCGCCCGCGCTGCCTCCAGGCAGCCCGCCCGCAGACCCCGAGGGCAGCTCCCAGCAGCACATTGGGCTATCACGGAAGACGGGGCCGCGGCTGCCGACGGGAGGGAGCTCTTCCCCTCGCGCAGCTCTGGCTGCCGCTGCTCCTTTGCAGCAGAGGACGACGCCATCTCGCCGGCCCTTGGTCCCTCGGTCTCCTGGCCACTGTCGTCAGCAGCGGCGCCAGGCGGCGGGCGCAGCAGCGGCGCCAGGCCCTCGGCGCTGCTGCTGTCGCCGGCGCCGGCGCCGCAGCGGAGGCAGCACGATCTCATAGGGCGGGCGGCGTAGATCATACGACACGGGGAAGCTCGTACGGCGGCCGGCGTAGATATTGTGTAAGGTAGACGACATGGACACTTGCATTGACAGCGAGGACGTTTCACTGGATGAGCGGTAGCTGTACACACATGACTCTTCGGGTGACGGAGGAGGGCTGCCCTGCTGCGACCTAGTGTCGGGGTGCTGGGCTGAGGCACTGGGGATCCGCGGCGATCGGCAATCTCAGCTGTTGTTATAAGTTTCGACTGCTGTAAGAGTGGAGAGTAATCTCGAGCGCCAGGGTGCACGAGCCGGAGGCGCTACTTGGCGCTCAGTAACGCTGGATGGGAAGGGGCCTCAGGGGGTCTCCAACTCGCCAGCGCGCCTCCACACGCCTCCTGTTCCGTAGGATCATGGGGTAGCTAATGGGTGAAGCGTCAGAGACAATCAGGGACCTGCGACCAGCGACCGTTGACCGATAAACAGCACAGCGCATCGGCGGCATCGTGGTGCACATCGCTGGTGGCGAGCAAGCCCAATCCAGCTTGCGGTAGCCTCGTAGCAGCCTTGCAGCTACTATGATAGCAACGCCATCGGGCGGGCGAGCACATTGGGAGGGCGAGGGGCGGGCGAGGGGGAGGGGGGCGCGGTGGGGCGGTTGCAAGTGGGGCGTGGCGAGGCGCGGGTGACTCGACGTGGCGTACGGCGCGGCACAGGCCCCATGGCGCTTCCAGTCCCAGCTTTGCCCAGGCAGCCCAGCAGTCCAGTTCAGTTCCCGAGCTTATAAACCAAGCGTAACGACCTTCTCCATTACGCCCAAGCACGGTAGCCCGTCCAATTCGCCTACGTGGTGCGGACTGAACTCGACTTCGACGATGAACTCCACTGTTTCCGCCTCTCTGGTCCTCACGGCCGCCGTCATTATGTGTGGCGTAATCTACTGGGTGCTGCCAAGCAAGCGGCGAGTCTGGGAAGGGCCGTCGCGATAGCTTGGCGGGGAAGCACAAGAACGCTACTGGCGCCGGCCAAAACTGCACGAGACGCGACACCCACAAGCGCGACCACTAGTGCATTCTGCAAGGATGCACCTCTGCATATCAGACCTTGACGTCCTGGCCCCTCAGGAAAGCTGTCGCGCGTTGCCATCCTCGCAGGCACAGCTCGAGGAGCCAACAGAGTAAGCCATGTGATTAGCTGGAAGTGAAGGAGTGCGCCGCGGAGCAGGTGGGAGTGCCCCTTCGAGCTTGGGCAGCGAAAGCTTGTCGATGCAGCGCATGCCCCTGCGCACGCCTGCGCACAGCCCCTTCACCGCCAGCCACGCAAGCGCTTTCGCGTGCGTTATAGCGTTACGCATCGCAATGGTGCTCGCACAGCAGACACGCTCCTGCGAAACCTGAACCCTGCCTTGGTCCATCGCCTCGCAGGTTACCGAGCCGGCCGCGCCCCAGCACTCGATTGACCCCAACGACAACTACGACAACACCGACAACTACGCAGCAGTGCCGGTGAGGACGCCTGCTGCTGAGGGCGCCATCTCATGCTAGCACCTGGGCTCTCGTGCCACGAGCCACGACAGGTGCTCGAGCTCCAGCCTGCTCACCACGCCCCACGTGCCCCCCCTCCTGCCGCTACAGGCCTGCGCCGACAGCGGCCTCGACCGCCTCCTCCTCTCGCCCTCCCCCTCCTGCGAGATTGAGTGCTGCGTCCAGCCCGCCCCGATGAGCCCCACCAAGCGCACCCCCTCCGCCCCCACGCCGCCCCAAGTCGCCACCAGCCGGGCCCTGCGCGTCCACACCTCCCCGCCCAAGCCCGCGCCCAAGTCTCCGCCGCCGCTCCCCGCCCCCTCCATCTCCCTACGCGCCCAGCTCGCCAGCCCGGCCTCGCGCCAGCGCGCCCCCCGCCCCTCCTTCTCCTCCTCCTCCTTTTCCCCCTCCTCGGCTCTGGCCCTGGCCCCGGTCTCGCCCGCCGCCTCGGTCCGCGGCCGCATCCTCGAACTTAACGCCACACTCTCGCCCCAGGCGCCGCCCCCCTCGCCGCTCAGCGCCCCGTGGCAGGCATTCTGCTACAGCCGCAGCAGCGCTAGCGGAGGGCTCAGCGATGACAGCGGCAACGAGGCGCCCTACGCCTCCTTCGCCAGCTCCAGCCGCTGCCTCCGCCGGCTCAGCAGCGCCAGCGACGGATCGCCGCGCCGCCAGGGCCTCGCGCCCGGCAGCGCTGGCGCCGCGGCCCTCAGGTCGCTCAGCAGCAGCGGCGGCTACCTGTCCCACGCCCGCGGCGCGCAGCCCGAGCCGGCACAGGCCTGTGCCTCCCCGGCGGACAAGGCGCTGCCGCCCCTGTCCCCGGTGGCGTCGCCGTCCGCTATGCGGGGGGCCAGCAAGCGGCTGATGAAGCCCAACATGCCCAGCATTTCCGGGCTGTGAGGCGAGGAAGGGGACAACGTTGCAAGCAAGACTTGGAGCAGGGACAAGGTGGAGCGGCCGCGTGGCCGGTGATGCTGATCAAAATGCAGGGTGGCGAGCAGGGCGGCGGCAGTGCAGGACCTCCCCTTGTACGTAATCGGCAGCAATGATTTTTGCAGCTAGCAGCACGGATGAGCGATGCAGGGGGCGAGCGGCTGCAGTTAAGCTAGCAGTGAGTGGCAGTGGAGAGACCCCCAGGCCCCCTGGGCACAAGAGCTTGCGATTTTGGCTGCGACTCGTGACTGCGACACCTGGCAATGACTACTATTAGTAGTGTACGGACTGCGCCCATGGAGGCGAGCCCCTTGACGGGGCACAACGCGGCATAACTTGGCTTTAGCGCCGTCTGGCACGGCCATGCTGCCCCCAGCCCCACCCCTGGGGCAGCGACATCACGCGTGCGTGTTTTGTTGTATTGGCTGGTGCGCTGAGGCTTGCCAGATCCGTGCGGCAAGCAATCATTATTGTTCTTTGCGCCTTTGTCGACAACCGTCTACATGTTGCCCCTTCGTGGTTATGGGCCCCGTGCTCGCCGCAATGCGCTGCCGGGGCCACACCACTGCTTGCCGCCGCAAGGGCGGGCGCAGCGGGCGTGCAGTGTGCGTGTATGCGCATACATGCGTGTCTCTGGTGCTGCTGTGTGCGGCAGCAGCACACAGTGGATTGTGTGTCGTATGCGTGTATATAGCGTCAGGCGGCATCAACTTCTCACTGACGTTAGACCTGACTTTGCTCGGACCTTTACCGCACGCACACGTTGGGCCTTGCCTTGCCGGCCCCTCGTGTGTCATTCTTTCATGCATGCGGTATCTGACCGTGTGGCCCGCTGGATGGCAGCCTGCCAAGAGGGTGGGCACCGCAGCCTAACCCGCCCCCCGGTGGCTGGGTGGACGCACTGATGTCCACTGTCCATTGGCATCGGCAACCGGTTCGCGTGTTGCGTGCCTGACGGCGCGTGGGTGCGAGCCTGTGCAGCGACGACGGAGCCTTGCAAGATCGCAGGGCACATGCGCCCGCTACGGCAACCCCCGCTGTAACGTACCGCCTTTTGGCTCAATTGCACTTTGCCCAGTGGCCCATGGCCTGCTTGGCATGGCTGCCTCCGGGCCCAGCACCCGCGAGCGCAGCCCCGGCCAACATGGCAGCACCAGCACCGCATGTCCGTGGGAGGGTAACGCAATGCCGTGCTGGGGCCCGAGCGCAGCGTTCGCTCACACACCACACGCCTTGTGGCGCAGGGGCGCCACACAAGCCCGCCATTGCCGTGACCCCAACAGCCGCCCAGCGCGACGTATCGCAGCGCACCTGGGCCTTGGCCCCCACAAGCGCCCGCCCGGCCGCCATTGGCATGCACACACCCGCCTCCTAGCCTCCCCTCGCACCGGCTAGCCCAGACATCCTTGCTGCCCAGGTCGCGGGCTGCCCACCTTCCGCCCCTGGCGCGCTCCAACCCAAACCCACAACCACCCCAGGCCCCCAGCGCGAGCAGGCCCACGACCGCACCGCGTGCCCCCGCAGCGGGGCTTACAGCGAGCGGCCCTTGCGCTTCCACACCACGGCGTGCGAGCAGCCCCACTGGAACTTGCGCGCGTGCTCGCGGATGAGGAAGGGCACGTCCTCCTGCGCCACCAGCTCAAAGTCGGGCGACAGCGCGGCCGCAATGGTGTCCGACGTGCGCACTGGCTTGCCGTCCTGTGGGGTGTGGGGTGTGGGGCAAGCGAGGCGACACAGTGGGTTGGCGCGGTCGGCGGGCGGCAGCGGCACGCCGCGTAGGGTTCACGACGCCCCTCAACAGAAATCTCTCAACAGATCGTGCCCCCCGCCCTGCCGTCCTGCGGCCCCTCCGCCGCACCTTGTAGTAGCCGCCGAGCCACTTGTCCTTGTCGGTCCAGCCCTTGAGCCACGAGTAGGGCGACACAAGCACCAGCACGCCGCCCGGCTTGATCAGCCTGGGGGCAGCAGCGGCAGGTCAAGCGACCGCAGGCGGGGCAGAGCAGGGACAGCGCACGGGCCGGGTCAGACACATCACCCAAAGCACCATTCGGCCGCCGCTGGGCCTTGTGAGGGTCTTGTGCGCAGCAGGCCGATCCCGACCCGCTGTGGCCACATCGCCACCCGTCCTCGCGGACGGCCGCTCACACCTCCCCTTGTCACCGTGCGCGCCAGCCCCCTGTCCCCAGCTCGCACGCTGCCCGACAGCCCCCGAGGCCGCCTCACGTGCGGCAACGCGCCAGGAAGGCTTGCGGGTTGGGCAGGCGGCACAGCAGGTTGGCCGCCAGCACGCAGTCCAGGGAGGCCAGGTCCGAGGGCAGCGCGCACGCGTCGCCCTGAGCGGGGAGGGCAGGTGGCGCAGACAAAGGGAGCGGACAGGGTCGGGCGCTCTGCCGGCGCTCAGGTCGGGCAGGCGCGGCTTGCCACGGGCGCCAGAGCGACGAGGCGCCGTCGCGGGGCCGCTTGGCGAACCGGCGCTAGGAACCGCCAGCCCGACTGCTGACTGGCGGCGCGACCCCTCCCATCCGTGCCATCGCCCTCCCTTCCCCCTCCCCCTGCCCGTCCCGTACTCTCACCTGCATAAAGCGCACCCGGCTACGGTCGATGTCCGAGGGCACGGCAGCCATGCAGGTGGCCATGATGTCGCCCTCCACCACCGCCTCGTACTCGGCAAAGCCCTTGGCCTTCATGGCCTGCGGGTGGGGGTGGGACGAGCGGGGCAGGGAAGAAGCAGGGCAAAGGCAGGGATGAACGCAGGGGCAGGGGCTCATGGCCTGGTGTGAAGGAGCAGGTCGGCACCCGATGGCTTCCTGCACGCAGCAACCCAGCCACGCGCCATCCACTCGACGCCCGGGCCCACCTCGGCAGCGTCCACAAAGTGGTGGCTGTAGTCAATGCCCAGCACGTGGGGGAAGGCCCGCGCCAGCTCGAAGGCGGCGCCGCCCACCGCGCAGCCCAGGTCCAGAGCCACCGGGTCGGCGCGCTCGCCCGTGAAGTCCCGCAGCGCCTGGGGACACGCGCGACGGTGTGGGAGCGTGAGCGGGCTGGTTTGTTGAGTGCTGGTCTGCTATCACCGCATCGCTGCGCTGCGCGGGTGCGTGGCAGCCCTCGCACACGCTAGCAACCGCAGCCGACCGGCCATGCAGCCAGGTAGCGCATGCGGCTCGCGTCCAAGGAGGCCGCCAGCTGGCTGCGGGTGCGCAAAGCGGCGCTCTGCGCTACGCCAGGAAGACGGCATGCAGCGCTGGGACCAGGGCGGGCGGGCGGGCAGCCATCCCAGGCGTCCCAAGCACCTGCGTGCATGCCCATATGGCGATGCGGCTGCGTCCTGGCCTGCACAGCTGCTGCTGCCGTATCACGGGCGAGCATGGTCGCGCGGCTTGGACAGTCGGGGGGCACCGCGCCGCTGATGCTGCAGCCGACGGTGCTGGCCACACATGGGCACGCAGCTTGACAAGGAAAAGGCCTTGGCAGCTCCGCGACGGGCGATGTGGGTCGGGCGAGGCCCGCGGGCAGCAGAGGCGGCCGGGCGTGCTGCCGTGCGGGTGCGGACGTGGGCTGGTGATGCCGCGTGCGCGGGAGCGGAGGCGGTGCAGAGGGGCGCGGGCACGGCGGGGCGCGCGGCCGCAGAGGCGGCTGCGATCAGTGTTGCCGCTCTCGCGGGGGCCTCACCTCGCAGTGCTTCTCGCACAGCTGCGCGAGGCGGGAGGTGAACGCGAGCGCCTCCTGCGGGTGTGCGCGACCACGGGGGCAGCGGGCCAAGGGCCGAGGGCGGCGCGGGCGTGAGGCTGGGGCTGGGCTTCAGCAGGTAGCAAGCAACAGCGTTAGAGGGGGTCGCGTGATCTGTAGCACTGCTGGGACTGCACTGCGCAACGCTGTGAGCTGGGGTGGGCGCTTGGCGTGCCCAGTAAACGTGGGGGCGCCCGCATCGCAGGGTGCTGCTGGGCGCCTCTTCACAGGGGCCCCGGCCGCACCTTGGGGCCGTTGGCGTACGGCAGCAGGTCCTCCGGCGCGGCGAAGTGGAACTGCAGGTACTCTGAGGGGTACATCGGGGGCCGGGATTGGGAAGGTGTGTGTGTTTGGTGCTGACGCAAACATGCCGGGTGCCGATGACCACACATAAACCGCCCTGCCGCTTCCTCGCCCGACCGCTGAAGCGCAGCCGTCACTTATCGCACCATCGACGGCCTTCTTCGTCTCATAGGCTGCGGCACCGCCGCCGGCCGAGGAAGTGGTGGACCGCTCCTGGACGTCGTCGCCCTTGCTGGCAGACGCCTGGCGCTTGGACAGACGCGCTAGCAGCTGCTGAGTGGCTAGGGTCAGGCCAGCGCCTAACCCCGCGGCAAGTATCGCGGCCATTTCGCCGAGTTGTGCTTAAAGGCCGGCGTTCCGTGGGTTGGGAAGGCGGTGGTGCGCTTATCCAATTGGGTGGGCCAAATCGGGCTGCAAGGCCACCAATGCTGGAGTGCATGCAACCGGTCGGTTGAGGTCGTTAAAGGCGGTAACCCGGATGCGAGTTCCAGTGCACAAGTCCTATCGACATACTGCGATATTTGGAAGAGCACAACGTCGTCGCTGGTGTCCGTTGCCTTGAGCTCCTCAAGTTCGCAGCAGCACCGCGTGCAGGTTCCCTACAACCCGGAGCCCGACCTTGCGAGGCGGCGGTAGTCGACGATCGAGGATACCGTCTATCCGTCTCTGGCGTCCGGCAGCTCCTGGGAGCGAGCGTCGGAGCTTTCGGCCGGGACTTATCTGACATCGGCGCTCCCGAGAGCGTCCGCGCGCGGCAGACGGGGCGTCGGCCCTGCAGACAACCTTGCGCCGGCTAGCGTCGTCGTTGGCGCACCCGACGGGCCGACGCAAACCCTGCAAGTTCGCTGGACCCGCTCTGGACCCCGTCTCGCCATCCGCAATGACGCAGTATCTACAGCGCTATCTCTTCGAGCTCGACTTGTTTGGGGCAATCGTCCCCACTTCAGACAGCGTGTACCAGGGCTGGGTGCGAGCGAGGCGCGAGGACTTTTTAGCTTACGGCCAGCTGTGGGACCTGCTCGGCCCCAGCCTCGCGGGCTTTGCCGGGCTGTGCCTCCTGCGCCTGGCCTTCGTCCAATGGGTACTCTCTCCAACGCCAGCTCTAAGCCCCAAGCGAGATGGCGTCACCGGCGATGCCCCCATGCCTAAAGACGCCGACGGCAACGCTAACTGCCACGGCGGGTGAGCGCCCGCTGTACAGCAGTGTTGCTCCAAGACGGCCTAAGCCGGGACCGAGCACAGGAGGACTCGGGCGCCGGACTTCTTAACGCACTCAAGCCGCCAGGGTCTTGCACGGACAGCCGCCACCAGCCCACAACCCATCACAGCCCGCTCACCCCAATGCCCACTTGCCTAGCATGCCCCCCCTCGCGATGCTTACCTCAGGCGCCCAAAGCTTATGTGCCGGCCCAAGGCCGCGGCGGCGGCGGCGCAACCGTCGCAGCCGGCCGCCACTGCCGCCACGGCGGCGGCACAGGCCGGCGCCAGCTGTCGCGACCTTCGCTGGGCCGAAGGCTGCTGGACCCTAGGCGGCGGCTCGGCGCTGTTGCTATGGGGATGGCTATGCGTGGCCTTCAGGTGCGGTGGCAGCGCCCGCGCTGGCGGCCTGGCGGCCCTGGAACAACCTACCGCACGCAAAAGCTTGCAGCCAGCCGGCAGCTGCCCAGCCCAACTTGCCGCGCCTCCTGTGCTGCGGCCCTCGGCAGCAACGGCGGCTGCCCCCGCTGGCTGCCGCTCGACACATCGCCCTGCCTGGCGGGCTGGCCGCTGGTGCCGCTGCCGGGCCTAGTGCGGTGGTACTACCGCGGCGAGACGGCCTGGTACCTGCACCTGCTGGCCAAGCACAGGCTGGGTGGGTTGGGATTGGGGTTGGGTCGCGTGCACTGCGCTCCCGTCACCATGCCGTGGCGTAATGTAGCCGCGTCATAGCACTACCCGTGAGTTGAGTGAGCACTGAGCAGCGGCCGGTGATGTGAGTGTCCGGAGTGAGCAGCGGCCGGCCAGGCACGCGCAACCCTGTCGACGCGCAATTGGCAACCGCCGCAGGCCCGACCCGCTCCATGCCCTCGTCTGCTTTCGCGCCTCCACGCGCCACACGCCATGCTGCCACCCCACCGCCGCCACCACCGGCTCCTGCCCCAGGCGTGGGCCTGCCCGACGCGCCGCTCATGGTGCTGCACCACGGCGCCTCGCTGGCGCTGCTGCTGGTGTCGTACGTCTTCTCCTTCCACCGCACCGGCGTGCTGCTGCTGGCGCTGCTCAACTGCTCCACGCCGCTGCTGCACCTGTCCAAGCTCGCGCACCACACCGGCAACAGGTGCGCACCGGCGGGGTTGCCTTTTTCCCTTTGAAACCAGGGGTGCCTGCCTTGGCCCCAGCAGCCGGGCGCAGCCAGAACCCGGGTTGCTGTGTGACGTGGGCCCGTTGGATCGGGGGGCGCCCGGCGCCCAGGCTCTCCAAGCAGCGTGCCGTTGGTGCGGCCATCTAGGAATCTATCCTTGGGCTTGGTCGCCGGCGTGGCACCGGCACCGGCAGCGCAAACGTCAAAACCTCAGCGCTTGGAACTCGGCACCACTCAAATGCGCCCGTCGGCGCTGCCCGCAGCGCCGGGCCCGAGCTGCGCATGAGCTGTGCTCGGCACCCAGCACAGGCCGCACCCACACGCATTCTCCGGGCCCCGCGGCTTTCACCGCCCCCCGCAGGCCGCTGGCGCTGGCTTCCTTCGTCGCCTTCACCGCCGTCTTTGCGATCTCGCGCGTCGCGCTCTTCCCGGCCGTGCTGCTGCCCATCGCGCTGCGCCACATACCCGGCACCGTGCCGCGCATCCTGACCCACTTCCCCGCCACCTACGGCACCGCCACCGCGCTGCTGCTGGCGCTGGTGGGCATGCAGTGGGTGTGGTTCGCCGCCACCCTCAGGTGCGCCTCGTTGCCGGCCATGTGCTCATAAATATGTTACCAGTACGTCAAGTTGTTGTCAGTTCATTTGAGTCGTGATAACGCGGCCCATGTGCGGGGTGCACCCTCAGCCTGTGCATGGTGGGCACCTGTAGGAGTGCACCCAAGGGACACGTCAGCGTGCAGCCCGCGTGCGGCGGCGCCGCCCACCGCCAGCGGGGCCTGCATCACGCGTGTGCAGCTACTGGCGCTTGCTCGTGGGCCCGTGCCAGACCGTCCAGGGGTTGCTGCCGCCTTGCCCGCGCGTGCCCCACGTCCCCAGGGTCTTGCGCCAGGCGGCGTCCGGAGACGTCAAGGGCGTAGACGCGGCGGCCCAGCGCATGGAGGCTCAGGGCGTGGGGGCCAAAGGCGTGGAGCAGGCACAGGCAGGCGACGGACCGGGGTACGGCCTCGCGCCGCGGCGCCTGAGCAAGGGCTCGGCGGCCGTCGAGGCGGCGGAGACCGCGGCGCACGCAGCCTGCTGCGCCGCCGCCGACGACTGCAAAGCCGCCGCCGGGCCCGCTTCCATCGCGGGGCCGCAGCCGGTGCTGCAGCTGCGCGCCTGGGCCTCGCGGCAATCGGAGCCCGGGCCCGCAGCGGCGATCCCGCCGCTGGCGGTCGTGGCGGCGGCGCCGGTGGCGGGGTGCTGCGCGTCGGCGTCAGCTGGTGGCAGGGCGGCGTTGGCGCCAGGCAAGGGGCCCGTGCCCGGCGGTGGCGGCGGCGGCGCGTGTGACGGCACGGAGCGCAGCTGAGGGCGCTGCGTGGCCATGCACTGCGTGTGGCAGGCGGCCCCGGCCCGGTCCTGGGCTATTGCTTGGCGACCCATGCGGGTGGCGTGGCAAGGGGTTTCAAGCTCTGTGCGGTTGTGTGGTACGCCTGGGTGTTCAAGGGTTAAGTATAACAGAATCCTGTGCGCGGACGGTGTGGCTTACCTTGCGAGTGCATCGAATGCTGTCCGGGGGCGAGCGGCATGGCGGGCTAGCGAATTGTTCGGGAGGGCACGGTGGTGGAGGGTGGCACGCATGGCGTGACAGTGGGACTGTGAGCTAGGTACGATGCTTGGCTTTGCCATCAGAGCAATAAGCTATACTGGAAAGGTGCTGACATGGGCTGTTACTGAGTGGCGTGACCCGGTGACGTGGTCTGGTTTGCGTGATTGCGGCGTTTGGCGGGAGCTCTCGATGTTGGCCGAGTCCATGTTCGGCTTCTGTGTGTGCTCGTCAGGCACACGTGCTGTTGCGATTTGTTAGGCAAGTGGAAAGGTTTTGGCTTGCTGAGCTGCGGGCAGGGTGGGGCGGCACGTCTTACATACTTTGCCACATTGGTGCACAGGTGTGCGTTTGCAACGCGCTGCAGCACGCAGCAGGTGCGCGGGGGGGGCGTTCGGTGGTGTGCCAACGGCGGCATGTGTCGGCGTCGGCCTGAGGACCGGGGGAAACGGGGGGTGGCCGGGCCGGAAGCGACCAAACCGCCGAACCCTGCAAGGCGCGTGCATGAGTTACGCGCCATTTCCTTGGCCGATCGCAACCCTTTGCCTGGCCGCTTTGTGACTTGCCAGAGCTACGAGTCCATGACTGAGCGATTCGAGCTTTAATAAGTTCATGGCTTACTCAGCTTACTCGCATTGAAGCACTGTGATAGTCACATTGCGACGCATGTCCTAAAGTCACACGGACCGGCATGTTGCATGCCCGTTAGTAGTGCAGCGACCAGATGGCCAAACCTGCGCCCTTGGAGCTGCCAAGCGGCGACGTCCTCTTGGACCCCTGGACGAAAGCGGTTGCAATACAAGCAGTGCGTCGTGGAGTCTGGCCGGAGCTGTTCTCTGGCGACGCCAGCGCGGATTCAGTCATCGACGAAGAGCCAGCGACCGGCCCTGCGCCGCACGCCAGCTGCTCGGTACGATTTGAGCATGAGGCTGGGGCCACCGGAGAGGAAGCGACGCGTTCCGAGGGTCGCTCGGCTTTGCACAACATCGCGAACCGTCAAGCGTGCAGTTGCGCCAACACGGCAACCCGTGCGGCGCACGTGCGGGCAGCCCGCTCATTGCTGGAATCTCAATACATTGGGCCACCTGGCAGACGACGCCTTCTGCGCCTCCTTGGCGCCTTTCGTCAAACGTCGCCATCCACGCTGCGTCTCCACCCTGCCCCAGGCCTCCCCTCCGACTGATGGCTCCCCCATCCCTGCCGCCATCGCCGCAAAGGTGCGCACCACGGCCGCATGCTGCGCTGCTGACGGTCCCGCACCCTGCGCCCCGCGCCCGCCGAACTCTTAGTCATCTGACCGCTGCGGCTGCTGTGCCTGTGCCCGGCCCCTCCTCTCCCGTTTCTCCCTGCAGTTCAACCTACCCAAGCCATCCGTGCTGCAGCTCCTGCGCGCCGCCTACTTCGGAGCAGCCCGCTCCGTGAGCGACATGCTGCCGGCGCAGGCGGCCCAACGCCGCGACCAGCAGCAGCCAGCGGCGGCGGCGACGGCGCAGCGGAAGCGCTCCCCCGCCTTCCACGAGCAGGCCGCCGCCGACGCTGACGGCAGGAGCCAGGAGGCGGTGCCACATGCCGACGGCAGTGGCAGCAGCCCGCAGACGCTGGCGCACGTTCAACCGCAGGTTTGCAGCACTGGTCATGAGTCATCTGGCCAAGCTGTGCGCAACGACGGCGCGTTGGAGCAGGCAGCGAGCCAGGGCGGCGGCCTAGCCAAGCGGCGCCGCGCACTGGCGGCGCCGGCCCAGCCGGAGATGGGCGACGACAGCGGCGCGGCCGCCGCCGGCCCCTGCGGGATGAGCCTTGACACCAGCAACGCTAGTGTCGGACCCTGCGGCGACGGCGACGGCGACGCTGGCGGCACGTTGTCGCCGGAATCCAGCGGATCCGACGACGAGCCTGTCGGCGGCGGCAGCGGCCAGGGCGGCGGCGGCGATGGCGGTGACGGCGAGGCGCGGCCGCGCAGCGGCCGTCCTCCGTCGGCGCACCCTCGGCGCGGCGCGGCGGCGCTGCGGCGGCTGTGCAGCGCCCTGGGCGTGGTGAGGCCCGCGCAGCGCGTGGCATGTCTGTGGGTGCTCATTGCCTTGCCATGGCGAGGGACTGGAAGTGTCAGGAGGAAGACTACAGCAGCTTAGGTTGGGAAACGTATGCCCTCGCCGGGAGCTGCGAGCCTAGCTAGGCCGTAGCGCGGCGCGGCCCCGTGTCGTAGACTCGCTTCCGCCGCCGCCGCACCCAACACGCCCCAACCGCCAACCGCAGGCCGTGCACCGCAGTTCCGTGCCGGTGCTGGGGCTGTCGTACGGCGTCGCCAGCGGCCGCGGCTGGCGCCTGTCGATGGTGAGCTGGCGGGGGCAGAGAACGGGGGCAGCACGTGCCTTTGACTCGCGAGGGTGTGCAGAGGGCGGAGGGCGGAGAGCCGCACCTCGCCGTCCCTTGGCACCCTTGGCCTGTCCTGCGACAGCGGGTGGCTATGGTCCCCACCTGATGCGGCCTCGCCTGTTGCCCTCCCCCCGTGCCCCTGTCGCAGGAGGATGCCTACTGCGCCGAGCTGCCGCTGCTGGGATGCGCCCACGACAGCTGGCACTCGCCGGCCTCCGCCGCCGCCGCCGCGGCGGCAGGCGCCGCCGCCGGCAGCAGCAGCCAGCCGCTCCCGGCCTCGGGTGCGGACGGCCCCGCCTGCTGTACGGCCGGCGGCAGCACGACAGGCACGGGCGGGCCGCTGAGCCTGTTTGCTGTGTACGACGGCCACGGCGGCGCCGAGGTGGCCCGGTACGGCGCGCTGCACATGGTGAGTACGACAGTACGACAGTACGACAGCGCGACAGTGCGTGTCTAGGCTGCCCGGCTGCAGCGTGTGTCCCCCGGAAGGGTAAGGACGTGATGGCCTCAAGCCCGCCCCTTGCCCCTCCCCCCACACTACGCACCGGACCTCTCATGCCGCAGGCAAAGGCCATCCGAGACACGCCCGCGTTCCAGAGCCTGCGAGCCGCTTCCCCTCCCGCCGAAGCCGGCGCCACCGTCATCGCCGCCAGCGGACCTGTCATCGCCGCCAACGCCGCCGACGCCCCGGACGCCGCCGCTCCCGCCGGCCCTCCCTCCCCCGCCTCCACCGAGTCCGACGCCACGGCCGACACCTCCCCGTCCCGCCGTCCGACCACCTCCCCCGCCATCACACCCGCCACCGCCTCCTCCCCCTCCTCCCCGCCCACGCCCGCGCCGGTGCCCTCCGTCGCCACCACCGGCCTCCCTCCCGGCCGCGGCCTCGGCCCCTCCTCCGCCGCCGCCCCCTTCCCCAGCCCCTTCCCCTGCCCCTGCCCTGGCACCTTCCCCGCCGCCCAGCTGGGCTGTGCGCTGCGAGCCGCCTTCCTCGCCCTCGACCGCCGCCTGGCCTGCGCCCAGGCCGCGCCCGAGCTCATGGCCCTTGCCAACCCGGGCGCCGTGACGGCGCCGCCTCACGAGTACGGCAGGTACGACACGAGCATGCCGCATCTTGCGGTGTGTCTCTATGCTGCCCTGTCGCTGCCTATGCCACTTGTCGGCGGCCTCTCAGCGTGGTTCCCGTCCGCTTCTTGCTGTGGCCCGCGGCCCCTGCGGGCAGGCGCTCCCCCGGCGGCCCCTTCGTGGGCCCTCCCGCCGGCTCCACCGCCAGCGTGGCGCTGGTGGGCCGCACCGGCATCGCGCTGGCGGCGGTGGGCGACAGCAGGTGGGGCAGCGGGGGAAGGCTTGGGCGTGCCGGGCGCCGGTGTGCACTGGGGCGTGCGAGGGCAGCTGGAGTGCCAGCCCTGCCACCGCGACTTGCCGGCGCCCTGGCCCCTCCCTGGCGCTGCTGCGTCCGTGCGCTGCCGAGGCCCAACTGCTGCCCGGCGCCCTCCCTCCTGCCCTCCCCTGCCCTCCCTCTCGCCCTCCCGCTCGCCCCCCTCTCCCCCTCCCCCTCCCCCTCGCCCTCGCCAGGGCCATCATGGGCGGCCGCAGCTGCGGCCTGGTGCCGCTGTCCGTGGACCACAAGGGCAGCGACCCGCGCGAGATGAGCCGCGTGCTGCGGGTGGGGCGGCTCTGGCTAACAGTCTACTTACAGTCCGCAGTACCGTGTGTGACGTACGTACACGTGTTGGCATGTGAGAACTGAAAATCAGTATGGGACCCGGCCCCCGTCACCCTGCATGCCTGTCTCTGCAGTTGGGTGCAGTCGGGTGCGAACCTGCAGAAGCGGCGACCCGCACCGCGCGCTCTGCCTGCCCCTCCCCCTGCACGCTCATAGCGCACGGCTCTTGGCTCCCTCACCCTCCCCCATGTGCCCCACTGCCCCACCCCCGCTGCCCCTCAGGCCGGCAGCTGGGTGTCGGCCTCGGGCCGCGTGTGCGGAGAGCTGGACATGTCGCGGGCGCTGGGCGACGCCGACATGAAGCAGGCGCCGGGGCTGCCGCAGGAGCTGCAGGTGGGGCGGGGCTGCCGTGGGGGGCCTTGGGGGGTTCGTGTGGTGCTGGCCCGGGTTCGTGTGGTGCTGGCCCTGGGTGCCGCGGCGCCAGCGCAGAGCTGGCCGCGGGCTGGGGCAGCGGCCCGCTGCGGGTATGGTAGCGCTGGGTGTGGTGGCGGCCGGGGCGTTGTGGGGGCCTTGCGTGGGATTGGGCAGCTCCCCCCAACTGCTGCTGCTCCCGCCCTGCCCTATGCCCCTCCAGGCGGTGACCGCCGACCCCGGGCTAACGGTGGTACCGCTGGAGCCCATCCCGCTAGCGGAGCGCGCACCCGCCGAGGCCGCCCCGGCCGGCGCTGGCCGCTCCCCCTTCTTCGCCTCCCCCTTCCCCTCCTCTGCCTCCTCCGCCTCTTCCTCCTCCGCCCCGCCGCTCTACCTACTGCTGGCCACCGACGGGCTGTGGAACGTGCTCAGCAGCGAGCAGGTGCGGCAGGGGGCGGACTGGGCAGGCGGCAGGGGCAGGCGGCTCAGGCTTCAGGCCTGGGGGTGCTCGGGGGGCGGCAGGTCGTTTGCTGATTGTGCGCGTGCCCATGCCCGTGTGCGCTGGGTGCGCCAGGGAGCGCCAAACGCCATGCACGCCTCGCTAGCTCCCGGCTGCTGGATCGCCCGGCGCAGTGCGACACGGCGGTTGCGACCTCAGTGTGGCTAGTTAGGACCACACAGTGCTGATGCTGCGCTGCGCTGAGATGCTGCGTTGCGCTGCTGACCCGCCGCAGGTGCACGCCTTTGTGCTGGAGCGCCTGGAGGCGGGGCTGGGGCCCGAGGTGGTGGCGGCGCAGCTGGCGGTGGAGGCCTGCGTCAGCGAGCGTACGGCGTACGACAACGTGTCCGTACTCATCGTACTGCTGCAGGGCGTGCGGCCCGTGACGGCGGGCGCCAGGCCGCCGCAGGCGGTCGTGGGAGGTGAGGGCGCCACGGCTATGGCTGAGGTGGCAATCGAGGTTGAGGCGGCGGTCGAGGTCGGGGTCGAGGTCGGGGAAGGCATTGTGGTGGAGGTTGGGAATGGAGCGGTGGTTGGGGTTGGCGAGGAGGGTATGTGGGAGGAGGCGGGCGCCGTGCCGACGGTGATGCAGCTGGAGGTCGCGGTCACGGTCACGGCCGGTGAGGCGGGCGACGGCGGCGCTGCGACGGGGGCCGAGAAGCCGGCGGAGCTGGTGGTGGAGAGCCGCACGGGGGCTGGGGGCGGGGGCGGAGACGTGCCGGCAGGCCCCGGGGTGGGAGGGCCGGGGCTGGGGCTAGGGGAAGTATTGGGCGCCCAGTCGCCTTGGGGGCGAGGCCGGGTGTCGAGCCGAGCCAGCGGCGCGTGCCGGCTGGGAGAGGGAGCGGAGATGGGGGAGCGTGTGCGTGAGGAGGCGAGTGTGTGTGTGGAGAGGGGCTGCGACGGCGACGGGGCGGGGGGCGGCCGGGCGCGGGCGCTCCAGGCGCCGGCGTGGGGCACGGGGATGGGCGTGGGCTTGGAGGCGTGTGCGCCGGTGACGGAGCGGCTGCTGGAGGCGAGCCCGCTGTGTGCGGATGTGTCGGATGCGTCGTGAGGCGGGGACCGCGGATGAGGGCGGCGTGGAGGGGCTGACGACAAGAAGTGCGAAACGAGACGGCGAAACGGAGATTCCGGTGAACTCAGTTGGCGATGCGTGGGGTTACTAAGCGCAAGAACAAAAAAGCCATGAACGGCATGATAACGCTGAGAAATGCATGTCAAACGTGTGCTGTCAGTGTGTGTGTGTGTGTGTTTTCGCGCGCTTGTTGCGAGGGGATTGTTGGCTGTTACCGAGGCGGCGTAGATAGTGTGGTGCATGGCGGTAGCAGCTGCAACTATACAGTAGTAGAACTGGCTGGGCGGACGAAGATGCAGGGGCTCTGGCTTGGACGAAGCTGACGCAGTGTGGTGGCTTGGGGTTTCAGCTGAGGTTGTCCGCGTTGAGCGAGCGTGTGTGTTTCGTGTGAGTCGTACGCGGAGTCTTAGACGACGGGATGCTCGGTTTCGCAACTGAGCCCAACGCATCACGAACATTGTAACATAAAAAGCACGAACATTGCGATAGCAGCAAAATTGCGCGTCTCGCGAGCAAGCGGGCATGAGCGACGATGTGCAGTTCGGCGAGGGTGGGCGCGAGGACGCTTACCAAGACGGAGCTGAGGATCCAGGCGAGTAGAACGTGCCTGTCGTTTGTCGCTGCGAACGAGGCCGGTTGCATGACGTGCCGCCTCCCTACAGGGCCCGGCTCAGAAGCGCCGTCCCCATCGCGGATAGACAACGGGCTTGACACAATAGGCGACAGGGACCCGCAAGCGCAGCATGCGGAGGAGGGCTCAAATACAATGATGGAGTCGGAGCAGCCCGACGTCATTGCATCATACACGGGGCAAGACGCAGAGCAGCAGGCAGGCGATGGTGCGACAGCTGGGTACTCCGACCAGGTAAGCAGCCGACCACCAAAGGCGACCACCCCCTCCCCTCCCCTCCCCCGTCCCACCCTAGCCTCACGCGTTCTGTCCGTCGCACTGCTCCTCGGCAGGGCACCGGCGAGGAAGCTGATCCAGCAGCCGACGGTCACGGCGCAGAGCCGCAGCCGGAGGACGGCGAGGCGGAAGCGGCGCCGGCCTTCGGCGAGGACGCTGGCCCGGCCGACGAGCCGTCGCCGGACACAGCAGCCGACCTTGGGGCGGACGATGACGCTGCCGCCGCAGCAGAGCAGGACCCAGACGCCTACGCTGGCGAGCCGGGCGCCGAGCAGGACGCCGAGCCGGAGCCGGCTTACGACGGCGGCGAGCAGGAGCCGGGGCCCAGCGAGGAGCAGGGCGACGCGCCGGGCCCGGCAGGCGAGGACGGAACCGAGCCCGAGCCCGAGCGCCCCGCCTCGGCTCGAGGCGACGACCAGCCCGCCGCATCCAGCTCCAGACCCGCCTCGGGCGCCCGGCCCGGCTCCGGCCGGCCCGGCTCGCCCGGGCGGCCGGGGTCTGCAGTGCCTCGCCGCACGTCGGCCCCCAGCAGCCGGCCCGGCTCGGGCACGGCGCAGCGCCAGATCACGCCCGACAGCGTAGGCCTCCCTGCCGCGCCCGAGCCCGTGGTCCGGCAAGGGTCGTCGCAGAGCGCCGGCCGGCCGGGCAGCGGCTCGCACGCGGGCCCCGGCTCGGCGGGCGGCGCGGGGGAGGCGGGGCTGGGCGCCACGCGGCCGCCGCCCAGCCGGGAGGGCGGTTCGGCGCTGCCGGCCGCCATTCCGGAGGACCAATCGGTAGCGGACCCGATGCCAGAGGACGCCGAGGCGCTAGGCCCGGCAGCGATTGACCAATATATCGCGCCGGGGTTGCGGGTGAGGCGGTCCAGGTCTGGACGCGGTGGGGTGGGGAGGAACGATGGGATGGGCAAGCGGGTTGGCGCTCGCCCGCAGGCGAGGGTGGTGTGGTGCTGTCTGAGCTGGCGGGACGGCGGCGCGGGCGTGCTGGGTGGCGCCCTGCTGCTGGGCTGGCCGCGATGGCCGTATCGCTGCTGCAGCGGTCCGTGCTGTGGGCCGCCACGAGCGCTGGCTGGGGAGCGGCAGCTGCCATGCGCACCGCGATGACCCCTCTGCTACTGCTGCCGCAGCTGCTGAACCCTCGTCCTCCCTTGCCGCCCTGTCGGCCAGGCCATTGATGTGGAGGTGGAGCAGGGCCCCGGCATGCCGCACCGCCTCATCCGGGTGCTCATAGACTACACGCAGGCACGTGGGGCTAGGCAGCTGCGGTGCACGCGCCGCGGACTTGCCATCAGGGGTTAACTCGGCACCAGGCTGCAGGGACTCGGCACCAGGCCACGGATGGGCGGGAATGCAGCGCGGGCCTCATTTGGGTGGGTGTGTCTGTTCGCCATGCCGAGCCCAGGGACGGGCACCAGGCCACGGGAGGCCCGGGCTGCGGCAAGGCCGCCCTCGTCATCCGTCCACCGTGCCGCCTTGCCGTCCGCAGCCCCAATGGCCCCAGACATTGCTTTCCCACGTCATGCACCAGCCGTTGTCTCATACGAGGAGTAGCCGGTCTGCTTACCCGCCGGCCTGTCTCGTGCCGCCTGCCCAACCCCCTTTCTTCCTCCCCCTTTCCCCCCTCCTCCCTCTCCATCACCCACCTCCGCAGTCGGACCGCAAGCCCTACCTGGGCGGCTTCCGCAACAAGCGCACGGGCGCGGTGTACCACCACTGCGCCACGCAGACGCCGCGCGCGCCCAAGTACAGCGAGGCCGACCGCAAGCTGAGCCGCGAGACGCAGACGGTCAAGATCAAGCAGCACAGCCAGCAGACGGTGCGCGAGCAGGCCACGCAGATGCCGCGGCCGGGCGCGCTCATGGACACCACGTACGACAGGTACGGCACGGCGCGGCGCACGGTGCGGGACGAGCTGGCTGCCGTAACACGCGCCGCGCGACTGCCGTCCAACGGGGGCCCACAGCCTGCAGCGTTCCTCAGCGTCCCGAGCTGACCCGCGTTGCGTGTGGTGGTGTGTGTCGTCGTGCGCAGGGAGGTGCAGCCGGGGGTGTACCAGACCGCGGACGAGCGCGAGGCCATCGTGACGGCCGCCACTCGCTGCATCCAGCGCTGGGTGCGCGGCTGGCTGGGCCGCCGCCGCGCCGCCTACCTGCGGCGCAAGAAGGCGGAGCGCGAGGCCTTTCTGCGCGAGCAGGAGGCGGCGGCGCAGCGCGAGGCGGAGGAGCACCGGCGCAAGGAGATCCAGCGCCGCATGCACCCGCGCACCGCCGCGGACTTTGAGGTGGGCCCGGGGCAGAGAGCGGCGGGCCTGTGCATGGGAGCTCAGATGGTGGGCAGGCCGGTGGCAGCCGGACAGGGTGCAGCACCCTGGAAGCCGTCCTGCAAGAGTGGCCCCGGTGCTGTCACCGGCTCGCCTTCATTCCGGCTCTCGTACGCCGTGTCCCAAACGGCAACGCCCTGTCCCCTCCCCAGGTGCTGTACAATGAGCTGGAGGCGTGGCGGCTGCAGGAGACGCGCAAGATCAAGGAGGCGGGCCTGGCCAAGGACCAGGAGCAGAAGGTGCGCGGCGGGGCCGGGGGCCGCGTACCCAACAACATGCAGCGCACCCCTGCCTCGCTGCCGTGGCCTCGGGACCTCGCCTGGCCCATGCTTGGCGCTCCCACCTCCCCATCCCGCACCTCTGCACCAATCACACCAGGTCCTGGCGCAGCTGCTGCACAAGGAGACAAAGCTGCTGCAGACCATCGACCGGCTCAAGATCAACGCCAACGCCGAGAACAAGGAGTCGCGCATCCAGCACACGCTCAACGAGATGAGCAAGCCCAAGAAGTTTGCGCTGCGCAATGGCGGCAAGGTGGACGTGCACACGCCCTTCACCACGCGCGCCAAGGAGCTGCAGCAGCTGTACAATGGTGAGCGCTGCTGCGCGTCGCCGTCGGGTTGCTGCCGCTGCTGCTGCTGCGGAGGCCACCGTCGTGCGTTACCTTCAACGCTGCAGCACGCGCATGGCATGCTGCTTGCGGCAAATAGATTCCGTCTGCGTCCGCTTGAAACCCCGACGATGACGATGTCGACGACCCTGCCTTGACGCCCTAGGGCTGGGCCGTTGCGCCTATAGCCAGAGCCCGTCCGCCGCCTGATCTGCCTGCCTTGTCCCCCCTTGCCTTGTCACTGCCTTGTCACTGCCTGCCTTGTCCCTGCCTGTCTCTCCCGCGCGCCCCAGGCCTCAACCTGCCGCTGCTGACGGTGGACGAGCGTCTGGATGTGCTGCTGCACGTCAAGTGGACGGTCAAGGAGTTTGACTGCGACCTGACGCGCGAGGTGGTGGACCTCATCGACCGCGAGGCCGACCTGCTCAACCGGGGGCGCAACCCCAAGGTGCGGCGAGGTCCGACGAGGTCATGACGCTGCCGTACGCTGCCGTACGCTGCATATGCGGATGGCATGCGGAGCGGCCGCTCCGCCAGATGCCAATCCTAGCCCCACGCACACGGGTAGCCGAAGGCCGGCATCTTGTGCTGCCCGCGGTGCCGCATGTGGCTTGCGTGTCCCGAGGCCTGACGCGGACGATGGCGCCGCCCTGTGTGCAGGTGCTGGAGGGCCTCCGGAAGCGCATCAGCTCGCTGTTCCTCAACTTCATCGAGACGCCCGAGTTCAACCCCGAGGCCGTGCGGTTTCAGATTGTGCCGCAGGTACGCCCGGGGCCCCTGGACCGCCGCGGCTGTGTCGCTACGGTGCTGCAGCATGTCATCCCTGCCGGTTGCAGGAGCCGTGTAGGGCCCTGGGCCCGGCGGCACGGCGAATGCCTGGCGCACGGTTGCGTACGCGCGCGGCTGCAGGCGCGGAAGCGCGTGCTGGCTATGTGGCTAGCGTTCTTGGCCGCTGACGGATGTGTGCCCTGCCTGCCCGGCTGCCCTCCCGCCGACAGGACTTCGAGACGTACCTGTACGAGAACGTGGGCAAGGCCACGGCCAAGTCGGGCACCTCCCTGGGCACGATGACGCTGGCATGAGGCTGCAAGCGGCTCTGGCGCTGAGGGCGGGTTGGCTCGGGGAATGGCTCAAGGTTTGCGGGCATGGCCTGTGGGACTTGGGCAAGCTTGGGGCGGGTGTGGGTGTGGCAGGTGCCGACAGGGATGTCGACCTGGTGTACGGTGGCGGTGCGTTTCGGAGCACGGCAGCAGGCGAGGCCGCGGCTAGCCTGGACGAACGGGCATGGCCCTTCGCGGCTGCCGTGCCGGCGAGGCGCTGCGGACTGGTCGGTGATGACGTGGGTTGGCGCAGGCTTGACGTGAATTTTGGTGTCAGGCGCAAGCTGAACATCGTGAACGGGGTGCTGTGGACTGGCAGGCGTGACTGGGGCGCAAGCGACTGTGGTGATGGCGCTGCGGCACAAGGGATATGAGCCCTGGTGGGGCATGGAGCTGAGGCGGCATGCGCGCAACATTGCATGGGAAGAGCCGCCCGCGTCCGGTGCTCCGGTCCCTGCAGGCTGGCGCGGACAATGTTTCACGCTGTCATGCAGGGCGGCTTGGCAGATGCAGCTCGCGTGCAACTTGACAGACGTACTTGCAGTGTTCCTGGATTATGTGCCTCACAGCATACGGAGCTTCGCATGCGTCGCGTGGTGGGTCCGTGGACATGCCGCCAAGGACGCCGGCTGCATGACGCGACACACCCAATACGAAAGGCGTTGCGCTGCCGGACCACGGGCATGCCGGCTCGACGCGGCTGCGGTTGGCCCAGGCGTGCGCGCTGCCGATTGACCCCCGCCTCGCCCAGCCCTTCCGGCAGCTCCTCCTCGCCTCCTGGCCGTACCACCGTGCGTCACCAGCGCCGCCCTCCAAAGACGCCATGCCGCGGCCCCATCCTTGCGCACACGTGCTGCCTGCCTGCCTCCTGGCGCCCAGTCGCCGGCAAGGCCACGCAGGAGCACTGCCCAGGAGGCGCACCGACCTGCTGGCACCACTCCTGCTTCGCGTCGTGCCGGGCGCCGGCGCACCGCACGACCTCGAGCCCCGCAGCCGCTTGACCGCCGCACCATAGCAGTAGGCCGTCCATGCAGAGCGTAGCAACCGCTGGCCGCCTGCCGGGCGCGACACGCTGCCTTGCTTGCACGCGGGTGGTAGCTAGGGTGAGCGCCCGCGACGGGGAGTGGCCTCTCGACCGCCCTGCGACGGCGCTAGCGCGGCGCCACCTTGCGGCGGCAGGCCTTCACTGATGAGCCCCACGCGAGCGCCCGGGGTTGACGCGGCCTCGCGGCGCGACGCAGCGCAGCACCGGAGGCGGCGCTGAGCCCGACACGCTTGGCATGCTGTGGGATGAGGGCGCTCTGGGCCTCAACGACGCTGGCGCCCAGCCTACCGGAGGGTGTCCTCTCATCAGCCACGCACGCGTGGGGAGCCGCCACCGGCCACGCCCACCCGAGCATCGCCCCGCTCAACCAGCGGAGCGGCGAGGGCGGCGAGGGCGGCGGAGAGGCGGCGAAGGGCTGGGTGGAGGGGCGCGGCCGGCAGTGGCGCCTGCACGCGTGGCGGAGCGGCGGGCAAGTCACACGGAGGCGAGCGGCGAGCTGCGCTGCAAGAAGTGTATCGTGTTCGTGCCGCTTGCGGCGGTGTGGGACGGGAGCTTGACTGAGGCGTGTGCGCCGGTGGCGCGCAAGTGGGTCGGATGGTGCTGGCGAGGCACATTAGCTGGGCGGCGAGGGTCCGAGGGGCACGTGCTCCTGGAAGAGGGTGGCGGGGACCGGTGCAGGTAGGTGCCCCTGTGGTGCCATGGGCCGACGTATGGGCGGACCTCTGCGAAGACTGACGCAGTGGGTGAGGGAACAGACTTGGGCCCAGGGGAGCTCTCGCCTGCTTGGGGCAGTCGGGGCCAGGAGGGCTGGTTAACGTTACGTTACTAAGCCTTCCAGGTAACGAATTCGGCGCCCCGGGTTCACGCTTTGGTCTGGGCGCACGAGCGCGGGGCAGGGTCCCGCTCTGGGGGAGGGGGTAGGGTCCTGGCGTACGCAGCATGCGTGTCGTGTGGTGTGGCGCCCGAGTAAGCCGCCGCTGACAGCAGATACTTGAGTGAATATGCATCCTTGCTTGCAGTGATATGCTCAACACAAGGCACAACGCAACGCCATGTGGCACTGCAATTCGTTCGCCGTGACGCTTCACTTTGCATCACTTCGCGAAGCGTGAGAAACTCGCGATGGCGGACCTAGATCATGCGGAGCGGCCTGCCAAACGACAGCGCTTGGACGGCAACCGACAGCAGGTGTATTCACGCGCCCGTCGCAAGCCCTTCTGTCCGGCCTCCGGCTGACCCACTAAGCATATTGGAACTTACAGCTGCGAACCCCCAGCCTTGAAAGCCATGTCACTCCGCTTGCCGTGCCACATCCGCATCCTTCCATCCGTCAGCACTTTTCCCGGCGGCGTTCTCAACCCGTCCCCTCCCTTGCTCCCTCTCGCAGCAGCAGCCTCATGCTGTAGTGGAGGAAGCCGGGCCGTCCGGGCAGCTCCGCCTTACCGACCTCAACGCGGACCTCCTGGCTCAATGCCTTCTCCACGCCGGCGTCACGGACCGGTGGGTTGCGCCTCCTCCAACTCCTGATGCCACACCCCACGGCCCCACCAATGACACCCTTATCGAACGGTCCAGCTCGACCTCTCCCCGCACTTCCCGCGACGTGCCACCCCCACGCGCCCTCACCTTCCCTCGCCTCCCCTCGCGCTCGCGAAACAACACGCCATACCCCGCTTGGCACAACCCCTCGCCCCCCCTCGCCCCAGGCTGGCTGCGCGCCTGTCGTGCCGCGTCCTGCGTGACGTCATCGACGGCAGCCGCTCTGCCATCACCATCCACCTACCGCACCTGCAGCAGGCGCTGTTCCTCGACCGCGTCCGGCGCTGCGAGCAGGCCGCGGCGGCAGCGGCAGCGGCGGCAGCGGCCACTGCCGCCGCCGCCGCCGCCGCAGGCGACGCTGCGTCGACGGGGGGACCTGATGCACCGGGTGCAGGCGCAGCTTCCGCCTCAACCGCTGCAGCGGGCCCCGGAGCTATCGGGCCGGGCAAGGCAGCAGCAGCAGCAGCGCCGGCGGCGCCAGGCGGCGAGCGCGGCAGCGTCGCGCCTGCGGCGGCGGCCCCGGGCGGCGGCGGCGGCGCCGCTGCTACTGGGGCGGTGGCGCCGCAGCGCCGCAGCTGCGTGCTGGCTGCGTTTGACCGGTGGCCGCGCTGCCGGGAGGTGTATGTGCTGGGCGATATGCCGGAGAGCCTCATCGCGCGGCTGGTGCAGGACTCGGTGGCGGGTGAGTGGGCTGCCGGTTTCCTGTGCTGAGAGGCGCATGCGTTACATATCGAAGTACCGGTATGCTAGTATGTACCAGTTGACGCGTATGGTGCACATGCTGCGAGCAGCTTGGAAGGAGGTCCGCAACCCTAGACGAGAACGCGGTGGCAGGTGGGGAGTCTGGGCGTATGTTGCACGCTGCCGTCCCCGGGGGTCCACACGGGGCTCTGCATGGCAGGAGCACGACAGCACGCGGGGGCCAAGTGTGAGGTGCCGGCGCAATCATCACTGGTAGCGGCATGCGCTAGGGGACTACCGGCAGCAGCAAGGCCGGCGGCGTGGACGGGGTGCCGTGGGCCTCCTGCTGCGCCTGCGCGGCCCCCACTGCCGTGCCCTCACGCATCTTGCCGCCCTCCTGCCGCCGCCCTCCTGGCGCTGCACCCCGCCTGCCGCAGCCGGCCGGCTGCCCGACATGCGCGAGCTGCTGCTGCGGCGGGTGGCGTGGGGCGCCAACCCGCTGCGGCCGGCGGTGGTGGCGGCGCTGGTGGGCTGCGAGGCGTGCATGCTGGGACAGCAGGAGCCGCAGGTGACGCCGCCGGTGCCGCGTGCGTGTGCCTCCAAGTCCTGTGCTATGTGGTGTGTTGGGCTGTGGGGCACACCCGCGTGCGCAACGCCTGTGTTAGGGCAGCCTGGCGCGTGGGCCGAGATGCCCACACGCGCTGGGGGTTGGGCGGCGCTGGTCGGTAATAAATCAGCTGCCGCCGGTGGGTTTCTAAGGGCCAGGGTTTCAAGGGGCCAGGGTTTCAGGGGCCAGGGTTTCATAGGAAACGTAAAGGGCCGGGGCGCAGCCGCCTACTCACACGCGCCCCTAACCGCCGCTGCCCAAATCGCCAACCGACCGCAGGAGGTGGTCGAGCTGCTCGAGTCCCTCAACCTGCCGCGCCCGCCGTACGTGCCCGCCGGGCTTGTCGTACCGCCGGGCGGGCCGCCGCCGATCTTGCTTATGGACGAGCGCGTACGGGACCCTCTGGCGCAGTCGCTGGCGCACTGGCTCGTCTCGCTGGCGGCGGCGCTGTCGTACGCCGGGCACTACGACTGCGCGCTGCGCGTGGCGGGCGTGATGTGGTCTCCTGGCCTTGCGGACGCGATACGCAGCACGCTGGCGGCCGTTGCCCTGGGCCGCGGGGATCTGGCGGCGGCGGCGACGGCGGCGGAGCGCATGGCGCCAAGGGCGCTGGGCACGTTGGCGCCGGCGCTGGCGGGAGCGCTTCACGCTGCCGCCACGGGTCAGCCGCAGGCACGCTGCGTCAGTGAGGCGCTGACGGCGGCGGCAGCGGGCCGGCAGTACCCGGCGGCGGCGGCGGACGCTGCCGACGGAGCCGGAGGCCCCGATGCGCCGCCCAGCCCGGCGTTGCCAGTGCTCCTGGACCAGGAGCTTGCGGACGCGTTGGCGTCAGAGCTGCTGTGTGCCGACGCTGACGGCGCCGCCGGCGAGGCGGCGGCGCTGCCAGGGCCACAGATGCCCGCCGCCGAGGCTCGGGAGCTCCTGACCCGGCTGCGGCCGTTGCTGGATCAGGCGGTGCAGCCCGGCGGCGCCGCCAACGCCGCCGCCGCGGCGGCGGCGGCGGCGGCGATGGCCGCCATGGGCCGCGGCATGTCTAACTCGGCTCTGATGGGGCCCCCGACGCCGTCGGCGGTCGCGCTGTTGAAGGCTATTAGCCGCTGCGCCGTCGGCGACGCCAGCGGCGGCCTGGCGCTGATGACATCAAGCTGGCGGCGGCTGCTGGCGGCGGCGGAGGCGCAGCGTCGGGCGTACTGCCGCCAGCTGGCAAAGCAGCGAAAGCGCCTCAACGGCGCCGCCGAGGCGTGGGCCACCGCCGCCGCCGCCGCCACCGCCGCCGAACTTGGCGGCGGTGGCGGCGCCCCGGCGCGCGCGGGCCTGCCGGCTGCCGTACACCCGTGTACGACACAGGCCGCGTCGGACATGGAGCGCGTGGCGGTGGACGTGCTGCGGGCTGTGCGCTCGCTCGACCGGCATCAAGACGCAGCCACCGAACGGCAGTCGGACGAGGAAGCTGAGATGCTGGCGACGGTGTGCGAGTTCCTTAACAAGCACCTGCTGCCGTCGGGCCGCGCCCACCGCTACAGCGCCTGCTGGGAGCCGGGACTGGACGCGGCGGCGGCCGCCGTCGAAGAGGCTCGCGCCGCCGGCACGCCGGCGGCGGCGGCGGCGGCGGTGCCGCCGCAACAGCAGCAGGAGCGCGTGCTCGCCTGCCTGCTCCGCGTGGTTCAGGAAAACAGCCCGGCGGCAGCGGCGGCGGCTGCCGCCGCCGCCGCTGGGCCGTCCGCGGCGCCGTCGGCGCCGATGGCGTTGAAGCGAGCCACGGGCGGCGTACGAGAGGCGGCGGCGGCGGCGGCGTGCCTGCTGCTGGTCGGCAGCGGGCGAGTGGGCGAGGCGTGTCAGTTGGCGGTCAGGGTTCGCCTACGGCACCACGTGCACAGGTGCGGTGCTTGGCACGGCATTGCGTTTACAAGGCTGCGACGCCAGACTTGTGGGTTGTTGTGCTTTTGCTGACACTGCATTTGGCGCGTGCCTGCTGCAGGTCGGGCCTCCTGGACAGAGTCTGGGCGCTCATGGGATCCAGCTCTACCTGGGTGCGGGCGCTGCCGTACCACGCATCCGTACGGGAGCGTGTACGGCAGCCGCCGCCCCAACCGCCGCCGCCACCGCCTGCCGGGTTGGACGTCCGGAAAGGCTCGGCGGAGCCGACGGCGGCTGGCGATGCTGCAGCGGGCGCGGCTGGTGACGGCGGCGGCGCCGCCAGCGCGGCTGGCGGCGGCGGCGGCGGCGAGGAGGGCGACGACTCGCTGGGCCCGGAGCTACCGGTGGCTGGGTCTGACGGGCGGAGCCCGGAGGAGCTGGAGGGCACTGCCGGCAGCCGGCTTGTGTTCTTGGAGTCGCAGGTGAGGCTATCAAGCGCTGGGGCGCTGCCGCCGAGGGACGCTGTCGGCATTGTGGAGCGCTCCCAGCGGCAGTGGCTTCGTGCCTGCGGCGGGCGTACGCCTGCCCTGCCCTGCCCTTGGCTTGCTCGACGGCAGCGCTCTGTTGACGCACCTGCGCCGCCCCTTGCCCCGTGGCCCCGCGCTGTCCGGCGTGGCTCCGGCGCAGCCGTTTTGGACGATTGGCGTGGACGAGTTGGAAGGAATCTTCCTGCCGCTGTCCGACGACGACGATGACGACGATGACGACGACGAGCAGGATGGCGAGCAGGATGACGACGGCGACGAGGAGATGCCGGATGCGCAGGAGCTGATGGTGATGTTGGGCGGCGGCGACGGCGGCGGCGGCGGCGGTGAGGCGCAGGGGGGCGCAGCGCAGGCGCAAGGGCAGCAGGGCGGCGGCGAGGCGGCGGCGCCGCAGGAGGTTGGGCCGGCGGGGCCGGACCCGGCGGAGGCGGGTGACGGCGCCGCCGCTGCGGCTGTTGAAGGCGGCGGTGGCGGCGGCGGCATTGCTGCTGGCGCCGGTGGCGCAGCCCCCGTCAACGCTGCGGCCGGCGGCGCCGCTGGGCCGTTGCAGGGCATCGAGGCCGCAGTCCCGGCGGCGCAAGCGGCAGAGGTAGCGGCAGCGGTAGCGGCAGCGCCGCCGCCGCCGCCACAAGCACCGCCGCCTCCGCCTCCGGGCTTCAATATGGAGGATAATCCACAGGAGGAGCGCCGCGTGCGGCTGATCAGCCGTGCCGTACGTTGGCTCTGGGCGGCGGCGCCGCCGTTCGCGTCCGCCGCGGCCGCATCCGCCGCCTCGCAGACTCCCAGCGGCGGTGCCGCCGCCGGCCGTCCGCACCCCTGCCGCGGCTTCCAAGCCCAACCTGAGCTAGTGGCCTTGGCTCAGGCGCTGGTGCCGGCGGTCGTATCGCCGCCGCAGCCAGATCAAGATTTGGATCTGGATCCAGATGCGGAAGACTTCGACGAGGAGGTCCTGTCGCCGCTGGCGGCGCCGCTACAGCTGCCGCCGTCGGCGGTGACGCAGGCGGCGGCCTCGGCTGGCCTGGCCGTCAACAAGGCCAAGCTGGCGGCGCGCGAACTGGCGGCGGCGGCCTTGGCCGCCGGCGCCGACGCCGGCGACGCCGCTGCCGCCGTCGCGGCGGCGCCGCCGGGCACGGCGGAGGTGTGGAAAGCGTCCCTGGCCTCCCTCATCGCCTCCTGCGCCGGCCACCCCGACGTGCAGCGCGGCACGGTTTTAGCGCTGGCCGCCATGTCGGACGTACGGGCGCGCCTCGCCACGTCAGTCATGGTGGCGGCGGTTTTAACGACGCAGGGCCGGCTGGACGTGGCGGCGGAGGCGCTGCTGACGGCGTACGGCCTCCCCGCGGCGCCGCCAGGCGCCGCCGCCTCCCGCTCCGCCGCCGCCGCCGACCTGACCTTCAGCTTGGTCATCGCCGGCCAACCGTCGCTCGAGTGGGCCTGCGCGCATCTAGACCACGCGATCCGGCTCGCGACTCAGGCCGCCAGGGCGGCGGCGGCTGCGGCGGCGGTGGCAGCCGGCGGCGGCGCCGCTGATCCGGCGCACGCCGCGGACGAGGAGGCCCGGCTTCTGGCGCCGCTGCTGCGGTGGCTGCCGGAGCGGCCCTTCCTGTCGCGGTGCCTGACTGAGGTCCCCTCCTCCATCAGCCCCGCCGACCTAGGCCGCCAGCTGCTGCTGGGCTGCCTGGGCCGCCCCGCGCCCGCCCTGGCGGAGCCCGACATGGCGATCGCGCTGCGCCACGTGGTGCTGTACGGCAAGTGCTCGGTGAGTCACGCGGGTTTTGTCGACCTCCGGGGGCTGCCTTCGGGGCCCTGCCGTACCCTTCTCCCCATGCTTCCATTGTGCCTACTGCATCACCCGACATTTGCCCCTGCCTTCCGTGCCCCGTCCGTACCACTGCCGTACTGCTGCCGTACAGCTGCGCCGCGCGCACGAGCTGCCCCCCCTGGAGCGGGAGCTGCAGGGTGCTGCCATGACCCTTGCCTCGCTGGTACGGCTGCTGGACAGCAACCTGCTAGCGAGACTGGCGGCGGAGGGCCTGGCGGCGGAGGGCCCGGCGGCGGAGGGCCCGGCGGCGGTGGGCCCGGCGGCGGAGGGCCCGGCGGCGGTGGGCCCGGCGCCAGCGGCGGCAGCTGATTTCGTGCTGGCGGCGATGGGAGCGGCGGGAGGTGGGGGGGCAGGCGGGGAAGCCGCGGGCGGCGGCGTGGCGGCGGCAGGGCCGGGTCCAGCGGCCATGGACGTGGATGCGGCCGCTGTGCAGGCGGCACTGCTGGCACAGGCGGAGCACCCGCTCGATCTGTTTGAGCCGCTGGCTGCAGCGCCGCCTGCTCCGGCGGCCATGGACGTGGGTGCGGCCGCTGTGCAGGCGGCACTGCTGGCACAGGCGGAGCACCCGCTCGATCTGTTTGAGCCGCTGGCTGCAGCGCCGTCGGCGGCGCCGCCGGAGACTGGCGCCGATGATACCGGCGGCGAGGAGGCGTCGGACGAGTTGGAGGAGGACGCCGCGAGCGCCGCCGCCGTTGCGGCGGCGGCCGCCGCCGCCGCCAGCGAGCCGTGGCCGCCGCCCGGGGCGCTGCTGCCGGCGGAGGAAGCTGCGGACGACTCTTCGGCGGAGGGCGGCGACAACGACGTCGTGTGGCTGGGCTGCGTTCGGCCACCGCGGCGCCTGGACGCTTCGGCGCTGCGCCGGCTGGCGCAGGCACCGGCGGTGCTCGTGGGGATGGTGGCGGACGCAAGGGCCGCCGGCGTCGGCATCAACGGCGGCGGCGGCAGCAGGGTGAGGCCGGTGGGGGCGGCGGCAGCGGCGGGATCGGCGGCGGCGTGGCACGCGTGGCCGTCGGGTGCGATCGCTTGTCGCCGCATGCCTCGGCTGATGGCGCTGGCTCTGGCGCCGCGGCAGCAGGCAGCGGCGCCGTCAGCCCCAGCCGCCGCCGCCGCCGACGGCGTCGGTGACGGCGACCTGCGCGTCCTGCTGGGCCCGCTGCTTGCCCGTACGGCCAACTTCATGGTCTCTTGGGACCTGCCGTACGCAGCCGTACTGGGGCTGTACGCGGCCCTGGACCTTGGGCCGGTGGCGCTCGGCCGCTGCGCCGCCGACGTCGCCGTCGCCGCCACCGAGCGCCTCTGCCACTCCGCCAACGCCTACCGGCAGGCCGTCCGCTCCGGCGGCGGCGGCGCTGGGCCGCCGCCGCCTGCTGCCGCCAGCCGCGGCGCTCGACGCGGCCGCGCCGAGCTCGAGCGCCGCCGCTGGCATGCGCCGGTGGCCGCGGCGGCGGCCGCCGCTAGCCTGCCGGCGGCGCGCAATCCCTGGAGCGCGGCGGCCGAGGCGTTGGTGCAGAGCTACGCTGGATGCTGGCGCGTAAAACTGGCAGTACTCATGACCGTGCTGCAATCCATGTCCGCTTTGCCGGCCGACCGTGCCGTACCCATGGCCCGGCTGTCCGTGCTGGCCGCCAGGCCCAGCGGCGGTGTCGCGGCGGCGGCGCCGTCGCTGACGCTGGCGGCGCCGCACGCCGCGGCGCCGTCGCCGATGGACGCCGCCAGGGTCGAAATGGACGACGCGAAGGCGGCGGGGAGCTTGGCACCGCCGCCGCCGCCACGGAGCAGCGGCAAGCAGCAGCCAATGCTTGCGGCCTGGGTCAGCCGCCAAGAGGTGCTCTTTCGCCTGCTCGTGACCATGTCGGAGCCGTGGCAGGTACGACACGGGTGCAACGAATGTACAGATGCAGCACGTGGCCGTCGCGTGCACGGCACGTGAAGAACTCTGTGTGGTTGGCCAGCCGTCAGCGTGCGCTCGCGGTGCGGACTGCGTGGATGCACTGCTCCTTGATCAGCTGACACCCACGGCAACGCTCACGCCTGCTCACATGCCCGCTGGTCCCACAGGCAAACCTGCAGCTGCTGGCGGCAGAGGTGTGGCGGCAGCCGCCGGCGCGGCCGCGTGGGCCGCTGCCGACCGCGCACCTCTGCGCGCTGCGTGCTGCTGCGGCGGCGGAGGCGCAGGGCGGCGCGCCGCCGCTTCGCAGCTTCCGCTGCTCGGCGGTGACGGCGGCGGAGCTGGCGGCGGCGCTGCGGCCCAAGGCCGGTCGCTGCGTTGATGAGCAGGAGGGCGAGGCGGAGGAGGACCTGGACCTGGGCCAGGACGAGGCGGACGAGGAGGCTGTCAGGGCGACGGACCAAGCCGTGCGCTGCGCCAAGGGCCGCGCTGCCGCCGGCACCGTGGCCGGCGCCGCTGCCGAGGCCGGTCCGGACCTCGCCAGAGGCGGGACGTCAGTCTGTGGCGGCGGCGGGGGGCCGTCGGGACCGGGTCACGGCGGCGTCGGCGGCGGGCAGTCGGGATCGGGTCGCGGCGGTGGCGGCGCTGGTCCGTGCAGTGGCGGCGGCGGCGGCGGCGGCGGCGGCGGAGGCAGAGGGCAGCAGGGCGAGCTCAGCATGAGCGCCGACGTGCTAATGCAGGTGCCAGCCACGCTGCTGACGGCGCTGATGCTGGCGGCCGCTGACAAGAGGGGTGAGGGCTGGCCTGGCACACACGGCAGCAGCGCAGCGCCGGCCGGGTGCTTGTTGCTGCTGCGGCGGCAGCGGCCAGCGTTGGCCTGAGCGCATAAAGGGCGGCCTGGGGCACACCCGAGCGCCCCCTGGCAGTGTGGGTGGGAACGCGCAGCATCGCAGCAGCGTCCGCTTAATGCCCGGCTCGTCCGTTCGGTGGCCTCGGCCCTGCAGGCAAGCGGCCCGGCCCGCCCCAGTCCCTGGCGCCCGGACGGCAGCGCGGCGGCGGCCCCTGGGCTCCCTGCAGCGAGCTCACGATGCTGGCGGACCTCACGGACGCGTTCAAGGTACGTACGGATGCCGTACGGGTGCTGTACGGAAGGATGCTCCTTGCTATCGATACGGGGTCAAGGGCCCCCATGCGGCCGGGGTGAAGGTGGGGTGCGTTTCTGTGGCGTGCAATGTGTGGCGTGTGGTGTGTTCAAGTGTTAGGTGAAGACGATGTTTGTGTATACACTAGTTCTATGTGTAAACACACACATAGAAATAGGAACATGTAGTAACATGACGCGCGCGGCGCTGCGTGTACCATAGAGTTTTCACGTTGACGGTGCTTTGGCGACATCCCGAGGTGTGGATGGCGGCAGCCCGGCTGCAGCTGCAGCTGCCGCCACTTCCGCCGCGCCGGCGCCGACTACTCCCAGCGGCAGGGCATCCTCCTCATGCAATGTGTGTTCACTTCAAACTTGAAGCAATACGCCCCGCACGCTTGTGGTGGTCGCAGGTGCCGACGGGGGTGCTGGCGGGCATCCTGGGGGCCCTGGCCGACCATTACCTGCGCAAGGAGGTGAGGTGTGGCGGTGGGTTTACATTCAAAGACGTGAGGGGCAGTTGCGGAAGACATGCATAGATTGGGGCTGCTGTCCATCGCGTTCGTTGTGCAGCTCCTGCACATCTCCCTCCTGCTGCTGCTGAGGACGAGGGCGCGTACGCTGATAGAGCTCTGCCTCCGTCGTGTCCCATGTTGCACTCAGCTACTGTCTGTTCAAACCGAGGGCGAGGCTCAGCGCCTCAAGACGTCCGCGGACAACTTGCTGAATATGGCGTGGCTGCTCGCGGAGCTGCTTAAAATGCGGTGCGAGGCGGATGTGACCGCGCCATGGCCCAAGCTGTCGAGGCTGCGGCGGTCGCTACGCAAGGCGGATGCGGAGGTGGATGCGGAGCGGGTTGGGGAAGAGGATGCGCCCGATGTCACGGGGGAAGGCGCATCCCGGGCGGCGCCGAGCGAGCTGCGGAGGCGCGTCGCGCTGATGCGGGAGCTGCTGGCAGAGCTGGATGCTGAGGCTGCGGGGCAGGAGAGCGGACAAGCGACGGGGTCGAGCGGCGGGGCGAAGGGGTGAAGGTCACGGCGGCACACGGGCATGGTGGAACGTTGACTGGCGTCACCATACATTGTAGCAAGCAACTAAGATACTACAGGCGCCAACGGACACATCGCGCCAACCAGCGCTCGCAGTCGTCTTGCTGATTTGTCAGTGTGCCCGGCTTGGGCAGCAAAAACTCAATTGTGCACACGGCGTACCAATCTAACATGAAGCTAGCACAGCTTACATCGCATTTGCAAGCAGCGCAGCCGGCCGCACAAACAACCCCTCGCTAAATGCAAATTGTGCCAAGCGAGGCGGCACCCAGATGCCGCTTTTACATATGGCTCGCGCTGCTTATGCTGGAGCTGCTGCTACTGGCTCGGGGGTCATGGCAGCAGACCACTTACCCCGGTACATCCCCGGCAGCACCCGGCACCCAGCCCTGCTCTGACAAGTGTTATGAGCGCGGAGGCACCTGTCAGGAGGAGCTGGGCAGGTGCGCGATGCAGCGCAGGCGGGCTAACAAAGGCCAGCCGTGGCAGCACCCGCCCGCGGCACCCCCCGCCCACTGTCGTGCCCCCACCCAAATCTCTTCCAGTCTCTCCGACCTCGTCCTAAGCAAATCCTCCAGCCATTACCCTCGACATCTCCAGCCCCCGCGATGCGCGTGGGACACACCCTGACAACCCGCGACGGGCGTGCGCAGCCAACCCGGCCCGTCCCCCGGCTCTTCCCCACCCCAGATGCGACTGCCCCAAGACCCTGTCCGGCCAGGACTGCTACCGCCCCGCGCCGCCCTCGCACTTGGAGGCGTTCGGGCAGCCCGCCGCACTGGAGGCGCGCGAGCCGCTGCCATGCCTCAACAACTGCACGCGCCGCGGAAAGTGCATCCTGGGCAGCTGCTCGTGCGGCAGGGGTGAGGGCGTGGGGACCGCCGGACACCGCACAGAGCAGGAGCGGAGCAGCTGCGGCCCCTAGGCATACCCACCCAGCTGCCCGGCCTGGACGCATGTTACGACCAGAGCACGCCGCTATCGGATGGTGGCCCTCGTGGCAGTGCCAGCGCACCTCAGTCGCCCACGCTCTGCCTGCTGCAGGCCACTTTGGCTCGGACTGCTCCCTCAGCATCGACCCCGCAACCCGCAAGCCCGTGCTGCTGGCAGGCAGCGGCTACGCGCCGCGCAAGAAGCGGCCGCGCATCTACGTGTACGACATACCGCACAAGTACTCATCCTGGTACGGCAGCAGCCGTACGGCAACAAGCATGGGCCCACCACGGCGCCGCCAATCCTGATAGCAATTCCGCCGCAGGTATAACGTGATGAAGGTGGACCGGGGGCTGCACATCCTGTTCTGGGAGCGGCTGTTGTCCAGCGGCGCCTTGGTGGCGGACGGCGATGAGGCGGTGCGGTCGGGGCCCGGGAGCAGGGGCCGCGAGCAGGGCCCGGGAGCAGGGCCCGGGAGCAGC